>CM076575.1:1830303013-1830304579 GCA_034641835.2 Pinus albicaulis | reverse complement strand
TCGTCAATGGGCACGAGGTAGCATTCTTTTCTCGTCCCCCTTTGGTGTCGAGGGAATTCCTCGTCCTTTCGTGAGCCACTCCCCCCCTTCCAGGGGAAAGTAGGAAGCAGGTTATGATGTCCTAGTCCTCACCATTTGGATTGTGGGTTTTTTTGCGCGACTTGGTCATTTCTTGGATTGTTGCAATAGCGTTGTGGTGTGCGCTTTGGGGGCTTCCCTCTTTTTAGGGTGTGGCGTTGCATCGCCGGCGTATTTGTGGCCTTGGGCTTTATCCAGCGTTGAGTGTCAGCCTGCGATAACTCCTCTATGGAGTTCCGGTTGTTCGGGCCCCCTTGAATTTTTTGCTGGAAAGGTTGTCGGGTGTCCTGTACACGGAGGGGTGCAATAGCGGGGTGGGTTTGCTATTAGTGCATTTTTTGTCTGAAGCCTTGTGTGGGTTGGGGGGTCGTTTACCTCTCAGTAGTAACGTGCTCTAGGCACTTGTCTCGTCGGGGCCCTCGGCTTTTCCAGTGGTCAGGTTTAGGTTGTGGCTTGTCTCTGCTTGGTTGTTCGATTGCCGCTTGTTATGTCGTGCAGATAGAAAGGATGTTGCGTCGCAATGTAGTATGTGGAAGGGTGCGAAAACGTGGGATGATTTTGATTGGGTGCCTTGTTTTCATTCTTTTTGGTTAAGCCAACGTCCCCTCGCTGGGCGGTGGTCCTCGTTTTTCTAGCTAGCGTTGCTTGAAATTTGGCCCCCTTTCTCTCAAATTGATTTTTGTCGCGGGTGTTATAGGGTGGGTACTGGTTTTTCTTTTCTTTTCTGTCGCTTGCTTCCCCGTCCCCAAGTGATGGAGAAAAGGTAGAATTGTTGTATCTGTTGAGAAGGATGAAAAGTGTTGTGGTGTCCCTGGGGTTGGCCACCCTAGTCCTTCTCGGTCGTCGTTCCTTGCAGTTCCCCCCTTTTTTGCCAAGGCACAGGGCTTGGAAAATCTTGTACTGTGTTTGAGCCTCCCCTTATGATTCGTTTTGTTCCCCCTAGCTTTACGGAGAAAAGGTGGGATTGCCGTGGATTTTGACGTTTTCGGAAGGATGAAAAAGCAGTGCGAGTTCCTGCTGGGGTGGCCGCCCTAGTCCTTCTCGGTCGTCGATCTGTGCAGTTCCTGCCTTTTTGCGAGGGCACGGGGCCTTGAAAGCTCGTTTTGTGTTTGTGCCTCGGCCATGTTTTGGTTCTCTTTTTTCTTTTCTCTTTTTGGGTTGCTTTTTTCTCTTCCTCCTTTCGGCCCCTAGCTTTACGGAGAAAAGGGTGAATCGTTGAGGATTGGCATTCGCTAAGGATGAAAGGCAGCGCGAGCTCCTGGGTTGGCCACCCTAGTCCTTCCCGATTGTCGTTCCTTGCGATTCCCCCCCTTTTGCGAGGGCGCGGGGCTGGCGAAGTGTTTGTTATCTGTTTGGGCCTCCTCCTTCGAGTGGGTGGACAATTTTGTTTCTCTTTCTTTCATGTGTTTTTCTTACTTTCCTCGTTCCGACCCCCGTCTTTACGTAGAAAAAAGGGGGAGTTGTAGTGGGCTTGATGTTCGTGAAGGA
>CM076575.1:1830093013-1830298013 GCA_034641835.2 Pinus albicaulis | reverse complement strand
CCTGGTCAGGGGAACTTGGGTTTCCATGTCGCGGCACGACCGTAATCGCCCAAGTTTACGGAACTCGTGGTTTTCGTCGCGCGGCACGGCGAAGAACCGCCCAAGCCTGGCGAACTTGGGGCTCCCATTTCGCGGCGCGACGGAAACCGCTCCCCTGGTCCGTCTCCGGAACTTGGGGTTTCCACGCCTCGTCGCGGCGGAAGCCGTCCAAATGCGGGGAAGGTTGGGTTTTCTAAGGCCCCAAGACTTCATGAGGCGCGTTCGTGGTAACGGGCGCGCCCGTCGGGCGTTCGGGCGCCGTGCAACGTTACGAGCGAGTCGTCGCGCAGTAACCGCACGGGGCGCGGGTGTGTGGCGGCGAGCGGCACGGGCGCGTCGCACATAGCCGGCGGTGGCATTGGAAAAAGCGACTTTACAGGCGAAACGTCACAGCGTAGCCGGAGTCATAGAACCGACGCACGAGTTGAGCGGCCGACGCTACACGAGTGGGCGGACAGCTGAACGATGGGGGTCGTCTCGGGTCGACCGAGAGACCCACGACACGCACATGATACGCGTATTAATACGTCGTGCGGATGACGGAGAAGTCATCCAACCAACGATCAAGCAAGCATCTCGAGTGCGAGCGCATTGGAGCACCACGGTTAAGCCAACAGCCTCAAGGTGAAGGAAACACCTGGCGGCGTGAACGCAGTGAAGAGCTGGTCGAGCCAAAGTTGTTGACGCAGTGTATGGCGGAATTCCTCCGTCGAGGCATCCTCGCACCGGGCAGCAGTGCCGAGCCGTGCACATGGTCAGTTTCTGTGACATAATGCAGGTGGCGTGCGAACTGCCAGAAAAACGCAAAGTGCAAGGTCGTTTCCAGGAAGGCCCGCACGATCCGAGCTTCGCTCCGAGGTCGCTCAAGGCATCGTGAGCCCACCGAAAGCCGAAAGTTGAAGCAAAAAGGCTGAGCGGGGACTGAGAGCTAACCACATACTGGGAGCTGGGATTGGAGAGACCTGAGAGCTCATGGAGGTCTGAAATCATTTGGTAAAGGCCGCACTGAGCAGGACACTAACAGATTCTGCGTTAGCTTTTTTATGCAGGATATTCCCGAGGTGAATTCTAGTGCTGTAAACGATCGTTGTGGGCTAGTTAATGATTGTCAAGCATTGTAAGCTTGGACAAAAAGTGACTTGCCTTGCCAAAGAGCAAAGGGGGTCTTTTGCCGGATTGGAACTTATACTCTATTTCGTATTTATGAAACATATTATCGGGCAGACCCATTATTAACTGGGAGTTGCCCCTCCCTTGTATGTATGGGCGTACACTGTGGATGTGATGATGATGTTCATGTTTTCCGCACATTGAAAGAACATTTGATTAACTAATTTAACAAGTGTTGCTAAAGGCATAGTCTACATACTTGAGTATTACGAAAAGGAGAAGTACGGTAGTGCCGCACCCCATCTATAGCACGGTTGAAAGGTCACCTAAGGTCTAGGGGCGTGACAGGTTTTCTCGCCCCGCCGTGACGACAGTCGCCCAACTGTGCGAAATGTAAGGTTTCCATGTCCCTGCTCAATGGACACCGTCCAATTATACGCCCGCCGCGACGGAAACCGCCCCTGTAAGACCCACGAGCCGAGGACGACGACGGAAGGCGTTGAAAGCGTTCGGTGGACATGCGACGAACGACGAAAACCATGACGGAAGGTTAGACGGGCGCGCCGACGGACGAAAACATCGCTCGGCTACTATGCAACGTTATCATGGTGACCGTGCGACGTTTAGGAGCGACGTGCATAAACGCGTCCAAAAATGGCCGTGTGTTGGCTTGGAGGTTTTATAGGCCGGCCGTGGTGGCAAGCCGACGTTAAGGAGGAAATGCCACGTCGTAACCAAGGCTTTATGGGCGTTTACTGGTCGGCCTCATATGGGTCAAGCCCCACCCATGGAAGCAATGTGTGGGCAAAGGCACATACGAAAGGAGGACGTGCGATGGACGATAAAGGAAAGAAAGAAGGACATCAACATCTTGCTGATTCCACCATTGGAAAGCTAATGCTCGAGCCAGAGCGAAGGTCGAGGTTGGAGGGCGAAGCCGCAGCAGGGAAACGGAGTCTGGGTCGAGTCGGGTAAAAACCCGTTCGGCGTTCACCCGCAGGTCGAGTCGGGTTCCTTCCGCAGGGCGCGTGCGGTGCAGTGTTTAGTGCATGGTCGAGTCGGGTTCCTTCCGCAGAGCGCGTGGAGAATGTTCGTGTATGTGCTCAGGTCGAAATGGTTCGTAAGGGGCGCTACTCGCTGCTCGTGACGCTGCGGGATCTGTCTCAAGGCGCTGAGCCTGCTCAGCCAGGTCGGGTCGGTCAACGCTGCTCAGAAACGGCGCGCACTGTGACCCGTGACCAAGGCGAAACGCTGCTCGTGGTGCCTAGGGCGTCAGGACCCGAGACCCACTCAACCGCATCTTCGCTACAGCATCATAAACATGTTCTCGAAGTAGGGAATTTTGGGGGTCCTTTGGATTTTTTGCACTGTTGGAAAGCTGTTAAGGCTAGACCCAGGTACAAGCACATTTGGAAAGAAGCATAAATGGTTTATGGAGGCTTGGTTGTATAGTTATTGCAGATTGTACATATTTATTGAAGCATAATACTGGGCAGACTTATTAACGGGATTTGCCCCTCCCTTGAATGTATGGGCGCTCATGTGGTTTGATATTGATGTTTATTGCTGTTTTATTTCCGCACAGGAGCACTTTGGAAGATTAATTAAACAAGTGTTGAGTTAGGCGTAGTCTACTTATTGAGTATTTGAAAAGAGAAAAATAAGGTAGTGCCGCGCCCGTATATAGAGCGGTTGGGAGACTACCACAGGTATAAGGGCATGAAAGTTGGTATCAGAGCTACATTTTTGTGGCTTTTATTATTATTATTATTGAGCAGGGATACCGTTGCAGTGTTGCAGGTGGTATTGAAGCTTGATGGATGAGTTTGTTTCATTGGAAATGAACTTCAAAGAAATTAAAGAGAAGTCGAAGGAAGTGGAAAAGGAGTTTGATGAGGCGAGTCGAACCATTGATACATTGTGCAAGAGGAGGACATCTGGCATGAGAAAAGATGAAATGTTTCGACTTATGAAGAAAGTGAGAATTCTCCGAGCAGAAATGGACAAGGTGGAAGAAGAGCGAAGGAAGTTAATTGATAAGCTTCTCAAGCTTAGAGACCTTGGAAAGATGAAGCATGGTGGCATGAAGCCCACTGTGGGGGAACCAAAGGATGTTGTAGATGTGATTGAAGTCAAGGAAGAAGCTGATGAACAAGTTGGACCAGGACCAAGCACATTACAAGCATTGATGGTGGACGATTCTCACAAGGATGTTGCAGATGTGGTAGAAGTCGAGGACGAACTTGATGAACAGGTTGGACCAGGGCCAAGCACATCGCAAGCATCGGTGATGGATGATTCTGGGAAGGATGTTGAGGATGCGGATATGATCGAGGAAGAACTCGTGGAACAAGTTGAACCTGGACCAAGCACATTGCAGGCATTGGGGGATGAACCACATGAAAATTTTGCAGAAGTGACAATGATCGAGGAGGAACTTTATGAGCAGGCGGTACCCGGATCGGAAGCATTGCAGACATTGATGAGGACGGAGGACACTCGCTTAGAGATTCTTCATGAAGACATGGCTCGTGTTTCAATTGAGCATCTGGGAGATGGACCGCATGCAGGGATGGGAAAGAAGATGACTTCTTTTCCAATACCATGGAGGACCTTTCCTAGGATGACTATGATGGAACCTTGTACATTGGAGAAGCAAGGGGAGCATTTCTTGTTGTAGGCCTTGATAGGGAAATTTTCGACCTCGCTCTAGTAGGTTCAAATTCCCGTGACAAGGGTGGAACTTGATGATCTCTGTGATAGATACGGGTCATGCTTAGCCACATGGAAACTGGCTAGGTGCCCGGCATGACTCATGGACTGCCTTGGTGGTAGGGCACATTGTCTGGGTAGACTTCTTCATGGCTTACAACCAAGAAGGAACTCTTGGTGCACCTTTAGCGGGGGAGAAGCCTTGGAGGAAGTACCCATGATGATGATGGTAGAAGTGACCGAGGGCACTTAACCTGTACACTATACACATGATGGTGACTAGGGTTGAGGCGAGTCTACTCTTGATGGACACGTGGGCAACCAAAGTCATGTACATTGACACGAGGGCATGGCAGGACATTATGTGGAGACATTATGCAGGTGCACTTACTGGGTGCCCACTTATGAGCATCATGGAGGAGTGTCAAGAAGGAATATGCCGAGCATGATCGATTGTTGGTGCTACATGGAGATCTTTTATAGATGGGCTGATGGACGTTGTTCACTTTGAGCAACAAGACATTGGTTGGATGAGCAGCCTACGAGCACATTCATATGACTTGCAGGGTGAGAAAAACTTGTGGTGGCACTCGCGGGCAATACAAGTATGCTTTCCAACGCTTTGGATAGGATGATGCGTGGGAGTTCATGGTGGAGTTTCATTCATTGGAGGCTTCATACTACAATGATCTTGCAGTATCTGGTTCACTGAGGAACTGAGATCAGGACTGGTCTTGATTGATGCACTAGGGGATGGCTACCCAGTGCCCAAACGCGTTCTGGCCGGGTCGGGTCGCGTGAGGGCGCCCAAGGAAACGGTCGGGCGGGACGGCCTGGTCGTGCCAGGCGAGGGGGCCGATGCGCTGGGTTGTGACTGCCAGGTGCCTCAGGCACGTTCGTGCGGACCGATTGTAGCCCCTGCTCACCAGCAGGCCTGCCGGCCGGGGAGGCGCCCAAGGAAACGTGTTCGGGTCGGGTCGTGTGAGGGAGGCCGTATAAAAATGCTAAGTTGTGACCGCCCCTGTGCCTTGTGCACGTTCGTGCGACCCGATCGCCGTTTGCTCCTTTGTGCCTTCGTTAGGGCGGGTCAGGTCGTGCCGTGTGAGGGCGCCCAAGGAAACGCGTTCGGGTCGGGTCGGGTCATGTGAGGGAGGCCGTATCGAAAATGCTACCAGGACTCGCTCGTAGGGTTGGCACGCTCGCTATAGTACGTAACGAGAACGAGCACAGTGACATGTATTACATGGCCACCCATGCCTGAAGCTCTTTCCAGCCCTGCCCGAAGGGAAGCAAGTGGAAGACCCTGGAAATCATGTCATGAATTTCCACCTGTGGTGTTCATCGAACGACATCATTAATGATACTATTCGATAAAGACTATTTCAATGCACCCTAATCGGGATAACCGCAAAATGGTATGTGGAGCAACCATCTGCTACACATGGAACTTTTAGCAGCCTCGCTACTGCGTTCATTACCTTTTTAGTTACCCATCCACCATGATTATAGGATGGAATTACTGACCCACTTTAGGAAGACAACCACCGTTCATATCTCAGACCATCTCCATGAATGGCGGCGACGTCATAGTTTGTGCAAATCCAAACACGACGATTGAGTTTTGTTAGACCCATTCTTGAAAACTCTCACCTTTGAGATTTAAAAGGATGTGGCAACCCAAAATCCCACATCCGAAGAGGACACCATCAGTAAGGCCCAACAGCTCAAGCTGATCTATACGTAGTCAGGATATATTTACAATATCTTGTCTAACGCCCTGCGCCTGCAAACTTACAATGAATTTCCAGGCACGTCGAATTCCATAGACAGTTTGATTGGGTCATTGACCCAAAATCACCTAAGAAAAGACGTTCAGTACCCCGGTTACGCATATGATTCTAGCTAGAACATCCGGCAACCCGACTACCAGAGTCATCATGCACCTTCACAAAACATGACCAATAGGGTGTCGTCGTAACACCATCAACATGGAGGTTCATATCCTCCGGCTCAGGGGACCCAGTATGCAGCTAGACATGCTGACGGAAGAGCTCCCCCCTTAATAACCATTCATAAACCAAGGACATGGACCGCAATACGCCTAGTCCCTAGCACAAAACCCATGCATGCAGAATAATGCACAGGTGAACTTTGTGCAACCTTCCCAAGCAAAACCGTTCCAACCATACAATCAGGAGAATTTGAACTATCCTCCTGACGTGGAAAAGAAAAAAAGGAAAAAAAAGCCAAAGGGAAATCCTAGACAAGGGGTAAAAAATCAACAACGCCCTCTGCGATCTTAGGCTAGAGGCAACTCCAACCGAAATAAAAACCAGGAGCCTAACAAATCCCAAGGGCAGAACAAGAGGGTGAATCTCCAGAACAACCACTCTTGTTCAATTTGTGGTGAGTACGACCATTACATATTGATATAGGAGGCTAACACCCAGCACAGAACCCACCCATGCATAATAATGTTCAAGTGAAATTTGTGCAACCTTCCCAAGCATAACTGTGCCAATCATACAACCAGGAGAATCCTAGCCATCCTCCTAACGTGGCAAGGGAAAAAGGGAAAAACAAGCCAAAGGGAAATATTGGACAGGGGGACAACAATTAGCAATGCCCTCCGCGATCTCAAGCTGGAGGCAACTCTAACTGAAATCAAAACCAGAAGCCAAACAACTCCCAAGGGAAGAATAAGAGGGTGAATCTTAGGACCAACCACTCTTGTGCAATATGTGGTGAATACGTCCATTACACTCACCACTGTCCCAGTCTCTGTGAGCTGAAAAAGCTTCAAGGTAACCGTGGACAAGAGGGATCCTCATAGCAGACAACCGCCATGCAGGAACCTTTCCCCAAAGAGGGGAAATTTCACACCCAACAATAGCAAACAACTCCCGACAATTCTGGAAAAAACAACCATGAAATATACATGACTAGCAAATAATTTTTTTTTCAGACACAGATTACGATACCCCACCAGACACCAATTCGTCAAGGGCTAGCACGAGTGCACCAACAACACCTTTGACCATATCAAAGATACCTATTGAACCTTTGCCAAATATGGCTAAGGGACCAACTAGGCGTGCAGGAAACCATTTCAAAGCAACCCATAACTATAGCATTGTGGACGATTTAACCCATTCTCCCACCGCCATGTCAACTTTGGAGGTATTACAATCATGTCCAAAGGAAAGGAAAGCCTTACTTTCCGCATTAGACGCCATTGACCCTGTCGATTCACGCCTAATGGCTTTCAATTTAAATAAAGCCACCCTAGGCTTCCTTTGATGGTCACCTTCCAGATATCGGTGTCAGTTCAGAACATCACCATTCACTGATGTATAATTGACGAGGGTGCATCCACATGAATCATGTCAAAGAACGTCTGGAAGAAGTTAGGATCTCCTGAACTAAAGCCATCAGACATCATGCTTAGAGCATATGATAGGCGCCCATCAGCTCCCGTCGGTATCTACCAAAAAATCCCGATCTGCTTAGCCAGCAAGATGGTCCTTATAGACATTGAAGTCTTGGATGCTCAACTGGATTGCAACATACTCCTTAGCCGGAGTGATATGTATGCGATGTTAGCCATAGCCTCCTCCGTCTTCCGAAATATGATGTTCCCCCATGTGGATTTCATCATTACTGTCGACCAATTGACATACCATGATAAGCGATCCCTAATAAACAATGATGTTGTCCTGCCCTATGTCGACACATCTGCCAAGATGCTTACAAGATATCAAGAATATGGCCCTGACGAGTTCAAACCGTCGTCTATCTTTGGGTCATTCCTAGGAGATCCCTTTGTTATACTAGAATCATCATCTGATGTCATAGAGGCTTCTGTGTTCATGATGTCCTCATCAAGAACTGAAGCCAGTCAAGAGATGGAGATGATAAGTAATGACACTGAGTCCATGGTCACGACACCTTCTTTAGCTACGCTGCCTCCCAAACTCCTTTCCTTTTCCTCCCATCCAATTTTGTGTCGCAGCAGGTTATGGCCATGGTGGTCCTACCAAAATTATCATTCACAATCCCAATTTGGTACCTATTCCCACCTACCATAATGGGAGTCTCACACATCACCTCCACAGGGTTAATCCCCTCAATCCTAAGAAGTCCCCAACTGTTAAGGAGACTGTCACAAATATCCCTTCAAAGTAAATTCCCATCGCAAAACCAATGGTTACGACCAAGAACACCAGTAAGAGAGGGAAGAAGGCAGATAATCTCACCATGCAACGGGAATTACAACCTTGCACCATATATGACATAGTAGGCCACCCTACCCACATCTGCCTAGAGCTAGAAAAGTTAAAACCGCTCCTTAGCTCTGCGGTAAATATAGCGACAACAAGTTCCCGTAAAAAGGAACCAACCACCAAAAATCTAGACAAGGCATTGTGTACCAATCACTTATGCACTATATGTATCCATTATGGACCCAGAAGTTCCGCGATACAGGGACGCCTTACACGCCATCGAGAAATCCTATCAAGAGGAACCCTCCATCCAATCAACTCAAGATGAACCTCGCATCATTTTATACTTGTAGGAATAACGGCAGTCACCTGAAAGACTCCCATTCATCTTCCCCCCTCCTATCATATGATGCGTACTGTGCGACGGACGTGACCACTTCATAGATGAGTGCACGACCCTAGAACTCATCCACAGGTGGTATCTAGTAGAGCGTGTATACTATGTTGGTTTGTGAGAAACACAATTTACATGTCTAATATGTGCTAGCAACCACACTTTAGAATAGTGCCATTACATCCCCTGATTTCACTTAGCACTAGCTAGTTTGCACTCAGCGATAGTCTGCCTCTCCCTAAAATATGGCTCTGACATTGAATCCATGGATAGCTCGACGACTTAAGAGGATGTGACGAGTAGATCCATCCTCTTCTCGTCAACTGAAAAAGTGGCCAGTCGGGGAGCCCTTAGTCACCCCCAACTGCCCTCCACAGAGAATACCAACATGTGCATTATGTAACACATGCAATCATGTAGTCGCCACTTGCCCTGACTTAGAAGCACTACGTCGCTGGTACCTATTCACATCATCAAATGAAAAGGATGGGAACCCCCATGTTAGGATGCTTTTCCTAGTGTGTTAGGGCAATCACCATGAGCAGCGTTGTACTTATATCCCGCAAGTACACCCTCTAATTGACATGATACATCTATTATAGATAAAATTTCAGGATCTCATCAATCCAAAAACTAACAACCATGATGGACGAAAGATCGCCCACAGGCAGTCTACTCCATACCCATTTCGACATATTGGGTAAGTTAGAAAGGCGTGCCAACCAATCGTGATCGAGGTTCAACCTAAGATAACATGTGGGCTATGTGACAAAATTGGCCACTAGGTCAATCAGTGCTAAGAACTGAAGCACCTCGCAAAAAGTTTTTGCATAGTCTCTTCCCTCCCGCAAAGACATCTCTTTAACCAAGAGAAAATAACGCACTAATATTATTGGATTTTCTCACACTTTCATCATACAATAAAATTTGATCATCTCCCAAAGCTTAGAGCGGTAAGAGCGGTGTTAATTCTACACTTCCCTATATATTTAGACATACCCAAGCCAAAAACTCGGAAATGGCAGCAAAGGACCCTCTCCTCTACGCCTGATCCCTTCCGAGCGTCCACTTCTGGGATGAAGAGTAGTGTTGATTCCCACACAATCTAATCAGTTAGCATAGTGGTATCGTGCACCATTTGCACCGACCATAACCATGAACCAAATGCGTGCCCACTAATGGAAACATTCAGGCACCTCTATACCAGGAAAAAATTCCAAATCTCGGAAAGTGCCCAACCCAACAAGGAATCCAGCCCTGTGCTCGCACAAGCTCCCATGAGGGAAATTCCTCCCCCACCAAACACCGATGACACGATACACCATATACTATTCATATCATCATGTATCAGAACCATGACTCAGGCTATCTGCTGATCTGTCATAGGTGTCAAGTCAACTGCAACTACAAGAGTAGTTGTTCCGAAGATAGTGCAAACCCAATCCGTATGCACTCTGTCAACCGCGTATGGTTCCACCACGTCGACGATGGAATCCTTTTCGTGTCTGTCAACAAACTAGCACCACATGTTTTTCTCCACCCTGTGGGCATACCGCATGGTTGTGAAAATAGCTACTAGGTTCACACCCTTTCACTTGGTATATAGATTCGAAGTCGTGATTCCCATAGAACGTGAGCTCCCGAATTTACATGCCAGCATGGAACTCCTTGATGACACCCAACCTCTAGAACATCATCTAATAAAACTATAATTCGTCAATGAAAGCCAACGACAGTCACTTCAACACAACGAGGCCTGCAAGAAATGGGTAAAAGAATCATTCGATTGCCACATCAACCATGTTCATTTATTGATGGAGAGTTAGTCCTCCACTACGATGTCGCAAAAGAATCCCTAGGGTTAGGAAAGTTTGAAACTTTGTGGGAAGGACCCTACATCATAAAACCTTGTCTCCTCAAGGGGGCATACATCTTGACAGAGCCAGAAAGAACATGCCTCAACAACCCCGTCAATGGCCTTTACCTTAAGAAATTATACCCATAAGGGCCAAGAGGACCCACCCCTAGATTCAAAGTACACGGACCAAACACTTTAAATATTTGACCAAAAGACTTGTCATAAACTACGCTCTAGTGTCACAATGGATTATCAACCCGACCATTACTTTGGATTCGCTAATGGAGCATCACAATGGTCTCAAAGTTTAGCAGCAGCCACCTAGGTCATCTATCACCCTGACCGATCACCATTCTTCACCAACGGTGTATGCATCGACTCACCGACAAAAAATCAGGAATAATATGACGTCGTCTTCGGACTTAAGTGTGACGCCCTAAATCAAGGCATACACCATTTTCATATCTACCTCAATTCCCAATTAGTGGTGTCATAGTTAAACCAAGTTTTTAAGGTACGAGATTCACATCTATTTATAAAAAAATTGTGTGTAAAAAGATTAAGCCGTCAATTTTATCAAATTACATTCATACATGTACCAAGAAATCAAAACCAAACAGATGATCGCATAAATAACAATATCCTAGATTGGAATGCATCTCGAATAAACCATCATACATAAAAAAACAAAAAATATAAAAATATAGATATCCATTAGCACAACACATAATCCATAAACAAATATCAAATAGGGGATACACCATGTAGAGCCGCAAAAAATATCTCTCTCATATATAACAAAAAATATGTGTCTGAGTACAAAAGATATCATATCTTTGACCCGTAAGTCAGCCCAAAGATACACATATAAAAGTCGGAAAAAATAACGGAAGCATCCTCATAATGGTTGTTTTCCCTATGTACAATAAATCCTCTAGGGAGGTGTCCCCCCAAGTGGGGCACCTAGACCCATAGCTGCTCCTGGCACCAATACTAGAGAGGATGTGAAAATAGATATTGCCACCCTATGTAAAGGCGACCAATAGCCCCTCTCCCATGCCATCAAATTCTCAAGCCATGTATCATGGATGTCATCCACAAAACCTCGAGTAGGCATCCCCTGGGTCAAGCAGTCCACTCGACCCCATGCATCCTCCAAAACTTGAGCCCTAACCTCCATAGAAGCCATCTGCTCTGTCACCTCTATGATGCGAGCCTTCGGTGGCTTGGCACGAGCAAGCACAATAGCGCACTCAGAAACAGCTAAGATGCTACCCTCCCTCGAGGGACCAACCTCCTTGCCAGGTGCTCCACCCTGAGGCTATGCCAGAGCTCCTCCCTATCCCCTGGCTACGCGTGGAACACCTCGAGGCCTTTGAATTGAATCATGTCCCACCAACTGAGCCATGGGACGACTGACCTCACCAACATCTGCAATATTAACAAATTTATGTTAGTATCATCATCATACACATATAAATCATAAATACTTAGATAAATGTAGAATAAAAAAAAAAAATACCTGGTAGCCCCCATACATACACAACAGGAAGACCCATGTCTGGGTCTCCATGGAGGTCCATCCTCGCACAAGGGAAGAGCAGGAACATATGAGGATTGGCCTCAAACCAAGTCTCAATGGTGGCATTCCAATAACACCCCACCCAAACTCCACCACTCCGAGGCATCACGGGGGCCCACCTCCTCATGTGAGGCTCTCGAGGACCCCCAACAAGCACAACCACCGTAGGCCTAAGAAGCACCACTCGCTCATACATAATTCTACAAAAAATCCTAGCATATCTTTGATCCATCCTGTACCTTGGAGATTTGAGCCAACATCTCATCATAACAGTGATGGGCGAAATCAAAAAAATGGTTGGTCCTCATCTAGCGCAAAACACCAATCTGTGGGCTCAACGCCCGATTGAGCACCGACGACCTCGACAATCTCACAATCATGGCTAGAGAACACCACTCAGCCAATTCAGTCACCGATGCTATCTGAATACACCCCTCCGTGAGAGACGACCCGCCACAATGGCCTACCGAGAACCGTTGAATATCCACTCTCACAGGGGGAGGTGGATAAGGAAGTGCCTCACCCTGAGGCAGCAGCCTGGTCACAAAATAGACATCTGTATCGAGAAGGATAGTTAGTTTTCACCCATGAAGCACCATGACCTTGCGTCGCCTATTCCAGTAGTGGATCAGGTAACGCAACAAATGATCATGTGATCGTAGGATGTCATTTTCCATGGAATTAAGGAGACCCCATCATGCCAACTATTGGCATGCATTGGCATCAGCTGCCAAAGCAACCTAGAGGTTAGGCCAATCCATATCCCTCCACAAGATCCTTTCATCAAACATGCACACATTAGTGACATTAAAAGCACCAAAAAATTGACAAAATTCCCAAAACAAAATTCAAAAATTTGCTTCGGCTCTTCGTGCACCTGTTTCTCATACATGCACGAGATATGTGTGCTTTTTTTTTCCCACAGACATAGAAAGGGCATGCTCAAATCCAATACAAGTGCAATAATTTTGCGCAAATCCCTCGATTTTGCAAGAAAATTACACGCCTGTGCCTTGATCACCCGCACGGTCAAGGAAAAAACTTCCTTGGGTTCCTTACAAACCTTGTTTGTACGGACCCTAGCCCTAGCACATTGAAGAAAATAAAATTTAGGACATCATGGGGCTTACCTGGCTCAAGAATCGTGAGTCTGGGGTACTCAAGCTGACTGCAACGACAAGAATAGCTCTATAAAAGCTTCTGACCTGTCAAAACCTCAAACACTCAAATGTCACAAATGAACTGAAATGAGCCATATTAGCCTATATGTCACCCTTTTCAAATTTTTTGGAGGACCATAACGAGAGCTCAGAAGGCCCAATTGTAGAACCAAAATTCACATAGTGATCAGCACCTCATAATGCCCAAAGGAGACGCCACACATTCACACCCCTGAAAAAATAATTTTTCGGTGCTAGTAGGTATGCCCTCTCTCTCTCATCTTCTTTTCATTTAGCACATGTATTTCAATAATATTTGAATGAAGAAGATGCTTTCAATTGGGGTATTCTATTGTATGTATTGTGTATACCATCCATCATTCCATCCACTGAAAGTACCAGAGTAGGTATCATTCTACCCTTAGCATGATAGAATCCCATAAAAACTCTACATATCCTAACATCATTTCTCCACAAGAAATTAACCATAGGTTCCAAGCACCTGACCATGTTTATCATTTCCCCACCTTTCACATGATAAACATCCTTGTTGGTCGAGAGAGCCTCCCCTCCATGGCGCCCGTCACCCAAAGTAGACCATATATCAGAAAAATCATGACGCCATGGACATACCACTTAAGTCCAGGAATAACTTCATGCCCATTCACCCACCATGCATCAACTCAAGTTTTACCACATTAAAATAAAACCCATTTCCCGGACTACTAGGTTTTTCAAGCAGATTGAAAGCGCACCATCGTGCCTCGCATTTGGCCTACAATACTTCCATTAGCATAGCCCATATGCAATATTTTCTATCCACTTCATCAACCCCCACATAAGAGACCAACCAATCGGCCCCCCACCCTAAAAAAAACACCCTCCTAACATCATCAGTGACAGAGATCTTTTCATGTTTTGGGGCACTCGTCTCTGTGTTTTGTACAATCCAAATCCCATTTTTTCATTCTTTTGGTAAGTGTACAAAGACTGCAAATGGTGAAAAACATCCTGCACTCTTCCATCCATTTCTTCTCCCATGGCAACAGTTCCTGGTCACCCTTGGTCGGAGTATCACACCTTTCATGCATAAACCACCATGACATTCATAACCAACATATGCCCACCCTAGACGTCCTACCGACTCCAGGGATTTCCCCATCAGAAATAGTTATGACTACCACCAAGTTGTTTTTTATACTCCGACCTTAGGCCACTCAATCCCAATCATCAGTTTTCAGTCACCCCTCACCATCATGCCTATGTTAAACCTATCACATCCAAGATCCTGATCCCTTTCACCCGTGACTCTCTCGTTCAGTTGAGGCTTCATTTTTGTCGATTTCAACTCCTATTTTCCAAAAAGGAAGCGGTACCTTGGATTACCCCTCACCACAATAGGGACATCCTTGGGTGGCACTTTGGGAATAATCAATTCCCACGGATGTCATCAATCCTCCTGGCATTTGACTATGATAAAAGCTTTCATGTCAAGATGGTATCATACCTTACAACCATTGCACTTTGATCAAATTCGTCGAAGACCTATGCCATTATAAGCATCTCTTTTAGCAATTCTTACACAGGAAGGTCCCAGTAATACACCCATGCATACAATGATAATTTATATTCCATACCAATCTTATGCATGTGGGTACCACATTCCACCTATTGTCAAAGAAAAAACATCCCTGAGAGTGTCAGCAATCATCGTCATCAACCAAATTAGTAGATCACTACGATACTAGTGACACAAAAAAAATCTGTATTTGTCAAATAGATTTTCTTAGCTAGCAAAATCATCACGAGCATGGGACATGCCTGCCTTGTAAAAAAAAAAATTGTATTTATTGTATCATACCATTTCTTACAGGTATCCCACAGGACATGGTCGATTTTCGACCCGGTGTAAGGCGTTTCCAACATTTTGCTACACGTAGGTCTCTCTCTCTCTCCACACAGTACACAGAAAAGAAACTATAATGTATTTCGGAATATACAGTTCTTACTAGAACTCACACATTAGGGGGAAATTGTTATCACTGGAAAATCAGACAAGAAAATATGACATTATTAAATTTCAGGCAGAAGGATTTACAAGCCTGAGACACATTACAGAATCTTAAAATTTTAAAAATATCTAAGGTCCATAAGAAAAATCTAATTGCACACTCTAGACACTAGAAAAATGTTCCTTTACGCGCATTTTTCTTCAATAGGCGCACCTTTACTCGGCTTTCCCTCAAAAAGCCGCGCGGACCTGAGATTGGCAGAAGTCACTTTCCAGGACCACAAGGCACACTCCAAAAAAATGATCCCACACTTGAGGCTGCCCAAGGACATCTGCCTATGCCTCCTTGGGACCTCAAGGGAGCACACAATGGAATCAGGTGAAACCCAATGGAATCAACCCCCTCTCTTAGGTCACCATCTATCAATGTACCAATATAGGGAACAAGAGTTTGAATTCACCTATAAAATACCACCAAGAGATGAAAAAAGGGAGAGCACATTGTTATGCTAGCCTAAATTTCTTTGAAGCAATCCAGCAGTGTGTAAACCGGAGCAGAAGTAGAGAGGGGATTCAGTTGCTGGCCATCCAACAACTCCAATCCTTTGGAGTAGAGAGATAGACATTGCACCAAGCAACTACGAGGTAAAAACGTCCTTACATCGGGTCTTATAACTCCATATTTATAAGGGACCCTTGGCAAGTGTGTAAACGTACTATATTTCTCCTTAATAGCAAACAATAGTATTAGTTATAGGGGACATTGATGCCACCATTAGTATTATTATTTTTTCTATCTCTATATGATATTTCATGTTTTTGTTTACTTTAGTCTTTTTTTCTCTCTACATATGCATATTATATCATTATTTAGTGTGTTTTGTTTTATAGCATGTTCAATAACTTGCTAGCTCTTTTGTTTCTCTACCTGTGACCATAAGCTTAAGAGGCAGTGACCACTCCTCTTAAGCAAGTGTGGACTGCTACACTTTTGCACCAAATCCACCAACATAGGGCTCTTGCACTATTTTCTGGGATTGGAAATATGGAAAAGAGATGGGGAGGTATGCCAAAGATATTCTGAGGAAGTTCCACATGGAGGGGAAAAACCGATGGGGACTCCTCTAGCAAGAAACTAGAGGAAGGAGGATTCTACTTTGAGAAAATTAGTGGATGCTATTATAGGCAGCTTGCGGGTTCACTCATGTATTTGGTGAACACACGACCAAACCTATGCTACACATTTAACCAACTTATTCAAGCTATGGTTAAGCCTACCAATCTCTTTTGGAAGGTAGGGAAACATGTGTTGAGATACCTCAGAGGCACTATGGAGTGTGGATTATGGAGGGATCGAAGCTTCAAGGCTTCACCAATGCATATTTGGAAAGGATTCCATTTGATAGGAAGAGCACATCAAGGGGGCATCTTGAGCATTGGATCAACATCAGTTTCTTAGTATGACATGAAACAGATATCAGTTGCACTCAATTTAGCAGAGGCAGAGTACATGGTGGCTAGTTAGGCAGCATGTGACACCATATGGATGAGGAAGATACTTGTTGGTTTGTTTAGTCGACATATGGATACGATGGTGATACATTGTGATAACCAGAGTTGCATCAAACTCTCGGTTAATCCAATTTTTGATGATAGGTCCAAGCATATTGATATTTGGTATCATCATCTCAGAATCTGTGTGCAGAGGCAGATTATTTCAATAGAGTACATTCCCATAGAGGAGTTGGATGCAGACACCTTGAAGAAGGCACTAGCAACAAGCAAATTTTAATTCAACAAATATAGGATCAGGGTAGCAGATAATCCATTTCTTGTTGAGAGGGAGTGTTGAAAAGGTGCCCAAGGGGGCTTTTGATTTAATTTTCCCTTAATTAATTTGGAAGAGAAATTGTAATTTCATCTCATGATAGCTTGTATTAGTTAAATAAGTCGATAAGACTTAGTTAGTTTAGGAAATTCAAGTTGAGGGTCAGAGAGGAGGCATGTAGAGTTCTCCCATGATTTTATGGGGTCAAGTTACAGTTATTTGTGAGTTGTAATTAGTTAACTCAATTAATTGAGTTAAAATCGGTTTAACTAGTTCTAACTAAGAGATGGGCTAATGAGAGGTCCAGTGAATTAAATATGATTTAATTCACAAGTAGTGATAAATCAGTTAACCGATAATTCTCTATAAATATTTTTTGCATGTTAGTTCTAAGGAAGGCTTGGTTGAGACTGAGGTTAAATGGATGATAACTATCAGTTGTATATTTAGAAACTTGTACAGGTCAGGTATAGAGTCATCAAGAATCCTTGGATGAATTTCACAATAAATTCTTTGGAATTTACTATTCAATAGGGCGAAAATTCCTCCATGAATGCATGAGAAAGGTTGGTCAGACATAGGTTGAGAATTGGTTAAGTATTTGATTGGTTTTTCCTAGATCAGAGTGAGACAATCAACGGAGTGCAGAAGTTTCTCAGTGAGAGAAAATCATTGTATTGTTTCATTTTCTTGACTTTATAAAATATACAGATAGCGGGGTTTTGAGTAGTTTCTTTCCCCATGATCAGGTGATCATGTCCAAGGGGAAAAAAATGCTCAAAATTGGAACTGCTCAGAATTGGTTGCAACCTGAATGACCAGATAGGCCTCGTCGTTGTGATTATGGAACCATGAACGGGACCCAAATCCGATGTCGTATGAGAAATATATTGAAGTTTGAAGTTGCCCAATGACCTTCAAAACAAGACTTTTGAACACACAAAAAATTGTCATTTTCAGAAGAAAAAAAATTATATGGAAAATTTCATTTTTTATTAAAGTTTTATTGGGGCCTTGTTGTGGTTCCTATGTTTTGGCCCAGATTGGCAAGACCAAAAGATAATACAACATCAAACCACTTTGGGATCCTAGGGATCTAGCCCTCCTAGATCCGAGAGAGGGATCTCTCTATATATATAAAGAATCATATATCTTTAAGGCTCAAAATGAGGTATTAATCTAGGTATGAAGCACAGGGGGTTTTGATTGTTTTTGGTTGGATTGGTTGGAAATCATTAGCGAGAAGGTTATGGAATTGAAAAAGGAACTAAATAGAAGGATGTTTAAGCATGGGAAGATAAGTCAGAAGTGTCAATCCATTGGGCTATGGAGTCATCAAAGGGTTTAATTTACATAACAACTAACCAAGGGTTTCCATAGGGGAAGTCATCTATACCAAAGGATATTTTATATAGATGGTGGAATGGAACATTAAGAAGTGAGGTGAAATGAAAGAAACCAAGTGCGATACTGTAGATCATATAAAGGGAATTTGAACCTATCTGCTTTGACATAACTCAAAGGAAACTCTCAATAAAGACACAAAGGGTAGCTTAAGATCGGGTCGGATGTCATTTAAATATAGACACGATTTTAGCATACTCTCGAGAAGACAATCCGGCGAGTCCTCATGACCACTTTCAGAATAGTAGAAAACATTTAAGATTAAACACGAGTAAGGCCTAAGATCGAGAGAAAGACTTTTAACCTTCAATGCTTTGACACTCACTCAAAGGGATCTTAGAAAGGCAGAAAGCATGTTGGAAAAAGGAAATTAGTGAGACAAGGCTAACTCTAATCTCCCCGGTTCCCAATTCTTTCGACTAAAACCAAATGAGAACGTCTAAAAAAGCAGGACTCTAAATTCATACATCGATAAGCATGGGCAAACCAACATCTTTAGTTTGGTTAAATTATAATGAATTCACTCTTAGATACACAAATAGCGAGAAAACATATAGATAAAGATTTGATAGTGATACTTAGGGTACTTCCAGCGGTATGTCCTAGTCTATGCTTGTTGTTCTTTATACGAGAATAATGGACGATATGATAAACATGAAAGGAAAAAAGTTATGGTAAGAGAAAACATCACCAATAATATAGGCCAGAGATCTGTGAATCTTCTTGATAAATTGATGTGCAAAACCGAGTCACATACTTTGAGCTCGATGGCTCTTCTGATCCGAGACTTTCTCCTCCCGACCTACTAAATTACGGACTACTTAGCTACTTCCCCCAATAATAGTTCTAACGATCGATAAAATCCCTATCAACCAACCCCTTTTCCATATAATTTCTACGGGGGTTCTTATAGATGAGTTAGGAGGTGAAACAATAGAAGAGATAGTTGGCCCAATTAAATGAAGAAATTAATTTTTCTCGGCCTCTGCAGGATGCTTGATGGATAAGAAATGACATGCTCCATGCTTCATTAAATGGGCCTTTGCTTGTATTTGTACTGCGGTTTGTCTTTTTTTGACCTTTGAAATAAGTAAAGTGGATAGAAAGTCCACGGGTTTCCCATACTTCCATAACTACTTGTTTCTTATTTTTGAGGCTTAATGGACGGGAAAATTGACTTTAGGGTTGTTTCTTATCTTTATAATAAATCTGTGAAAGCTAGTAATAAGTTCCTTTGATTTGAAATAAGCTGTTCGGTTGTCTTTAGGCAAATATCTTACGTGCGGAAATAGACTAGGCCTTCTTTGATTTCTATGAAAGCTGCAGGTGGCTTTTGGTAGCTAGAGAGGGTTGGATTTTGGTAGGCTGGAGAGGGTTCAATTGGCCTCCGATGTGGTGGTGGAGGCTTCTTGGGCTGATAGTTTTCTTTGTCTTTATCTTAAAACATTGTTAATTTGTCTTGATCCTGTGTTTTAGGCTTAATTAGGCCTTGATCTTCTTTTACGGTCTTCATCTTGTCTTTTTGTGTCTTTATCCTTAAAACAACTGGATTATAAGCATTAATTTTTCAAAAATAGGCTTAAATCCTTTAATCCTCTTCAACGATACTCTTTTCTTCTTAGTTGTTGTTTTGGTGCACATATAGGTTTTGGAAATGCGGGAGGGTTTTAACCATGGTTTATAGCACGATATTTAATGAATATCACATTCTAAACCTTCTCGGGCACTTTCCTCGTGATTTATGGCTTTGAAAATACCTCCCATGAGCTACGATAAACCTGTACTGTGATTGTGAAATAGAGTGGATTCACGCCCCTTTAACACCTACAAAAGACAACAAACTTCATTATAGAAAAACCTATGGGAGTGGGAGGGATCTTTGTGGAGGCTTGTGGAGAATGGTGTCGCGATGAAGGGAATCATGGATGCGGTGAAGAAAAGGAAAAAAAATGCGAGCGGAATGGTGTAAAGATGGTGCGATGGAGGTGCGGTGTGGGGGAAGGTTACGGAGTGCATTCGATTAGATCAAACTATGGTAATCAACGATTGAGATTCATTGATAGGATCTTTGGGGAGGAGAAATGAATTAACAATGGGTGAAGGTGAGATTATATCGCGACGCGTCAAATTTCATTAAACAACATGTGAGATCATTTGAATCGAGTTGTTAGGGAGAAGATGAATGGAGAACGAGCGGGGGGTGAGATCCAGCGCGTGGTCGTTGGATCATATCAATCAACGGCTACGATTAAATATGAAAACTCAGCGAGAGGGAAAAGGTGGTAAGGTGGAAAACCGGGACAATTTTTCGCGCGAGGTCGGAGGTGGTAAGTGGAATTGGCAAAAATCACGCGATTACATACCTGTGCTCGATACGTGGCAACAAAAACTACTTATATCATGTGATTTACGAACGTTAATGCGGGATACTAAAATAATGCAATATGCCTCCTAACAGTTGGATGTAGGATAGAGAGATGCGACGGTGTAGGTTATGGCGCGATGAGGAAAGATGCACGGGTGTATGCGGTGATCGGGATTATTGTGGGCCGTTGGATGCTGGTGTATGGACGGTTGTTATTTGATGATGAAGCGAAAGGCTTTACAAAGGGAGAAAGGTTATATGGTTTTTGAAATAATCTTGACCGTTGGATACTGTGACAATCCATGGTGGGGATTAAATCGGAGGGGTAATGGAGAGTGGAGATGGGTGGAGAAATGGTTTAATCACGACCATTGGATTCTACGATCGAGATGGTTAGATTTGAATCGGGCGTGGAGGAGATAGGCTTCATTCGCATCGGAGATTTTGAAATAAGCGTTTTAACAAAGAAGACGCGAGGCTACGATTGTGATTGCATGTTGGGAGCTAGTGCACAGTCATGGGCGGCAGGGTCGCATGGAGGGGAGCTGGAGAATATAAGCCCTTGGGGGCTAAATCCTTTATGGTGTGGAAAAAAGTGTTTTTCATGCATTTTAAAGGGATTTTTTGAGGTTCTTAGTGCTCGGTTGCGAGGCTAAAGGTTTATGAAGAAAGGGGCTAAGCCTTATAAGCCCTCGGGGGCTATAAGGCGATATAGTGTAAAATAGGGTATTTTATGCCAAAAATAGAGTTTTTAAGGCTAAATGGGGGGTTAGGTAGGGGAAAAAAGCAGATTTTTAAACCGGACAAAGGATATTATGAGGTTTAAAAAGGGTATTTGATGATTCGAGAGGGTTAATGAAGGGATTTTGTGGGATTTGAAAAGGGGGGAAAAAAGTGGTGAAAAATGGAGGTTTTGTGAGGATGAAATAGGGCATATGGAGGCCTTTTTGAAGCATTTTCTTTTTCACAAAAGCAGCGAGGGGCTTTTCGAGTGGAAACAACGGTGAAGATATCTTCAAAAGCAAAAAAAAACATAGAGGCTTCAAGAATGAAATATTTTTCAAGGGAAATGTTTCTCTTGAAAGGCTCGAAACATTTTAGCCACTTGTTTGCTATGTCAAAAATTTATAGGTGGATAATAGGCCTAAAATAGGGTGCCATGTGGCACCGTGGAGTTGCCACATGGCCCCAAGACATTGGTTCAAAAGAAGGTTCAAGTCTTGTTTTTAAAAAAAATGTGTTGGTGGGTAGACTCGACCAGAAGCTGAACACGTTTGGGTTAGTCGGAGCACAACACTGAACTAAATGCATATGGGTCGGGTAGCACTAAACGTATATGGTTCGGTCTCATGCGGCGGTGAACGAGTATCGGTCGAGCGAAGGTTGACCCAACCTAAACGCAAATGGGTCGAGTTTTGGGCGAGTCATGTAAACGATGAATGAGTGGAGCAAGGGATAAGCCCTCGGGGAGCTTAAGGAAAAAAGACCGTGACCTTATGCATGACCATGGCTTAAAACATTTCAAAAGCCGGCGAGGGAAAAAATGGAGTTAGGCACTCGGGGTGCTAACCCTTTCTTCATATGACCTTGAGGCCATGGCAGTGGACGCGGAGTTAACATTAACCTCCAATGCTAAACCCTCCATCTAATACGCATGTGAATGCGCCATTATAAACCACTAGCATTTACTATTGCCACTTAATTTGGAGTGTAGTTCGACACTTTGGCAAGTCTACAATTTTTGTGAGCCCAGCTGGAGTTATCCCACGGTTAGAGGAGGTTTTTTAGGGCCACTAAAAAAAAACTTGTTAGAGTCATAACTTCTCCAATATTGGACCAATTTGGATGAAAGTTTCGTGAATTTTGGGTATTCTAAGAATTATAGAGAGGTTGGGACGAGGGTTGCGAGCCAACGAGAGGTGTTTTCAGCCATTTTTTCTTCGAGGGGAATCTTGGAGAGCCATCGGGGCCATGAGGGAAATGGAGTTCTATTGTGCTACACTCCTTTGTTTGAGGTGAAATAAAAAGCCATTACGATCCCGGGGTGGATATTGGTGGTCACCGGCCTATTCCACTTAGGACGCCCATGGGGGATGAAAAAGAAAGATGAGGGAGCGAAGAGATCCTATCAAAATATTGCTCGAGGAGGCCCTCGAAAAACAAAGGAATGTGATGATGGATAACTTTGCCCCGGATCCTTCAACGGCGCCCACCGGTGGTGCATCTGCATCTAGTATCCACTCTGGAGGTGCGACTCCTTTTAAGGTACGAGTAAATTTTGACATTCCCATATTTGAGGGTCAAATAGATGCGAGATGTCGTAGATAGATGCATGAATCTATTAGAAGGATATTTCTCGGTTCATGACTTTTCAGACCGGGAGAAGATTATTTTTGCACTCCTCAAAGCTACCCCGCATGTCGAGGGGCGGGTGGGGAAACCTAGTGTGAACGGGGGACCGGGACGGAGACCCTCTACGTTCTCGGCCATACCAACTAGAATTCTTTTCGAGACGCGTCAAGGAACGATGCTATCCCGTGGGGGAGCTATGTGGACAAGTACATACAATGGACCACTGCTGCGACAACAAAGGGATTAAGATCTACATGAGGTGTGTGAATTTGTTCCATACCACTGTGCACAAAGTTGGGTATCAAAGATTCGAGAGAAACATACGGGTGCTAAAGTATCGTGAGTTGTTTGCATAGATACATTTATGAGAAAATGGAGTTCCTCGACATCTCCTCGCTTGGTACGGCATAACGGTATGCTGCCAAGATTGAGCAAAAATTCAAACGAGAAGAAGTGAGACTTTGGATCGCGAATCAAAAGCAAGGGAAAAGGTGCTCCTAAACCGCGGAAACAAAAGGACGAGCCAAGGCATGGCGGCTCAAGATAACTTTGTCGAATCCACAAGCAAAGAACAACACCACAAATCCAAAGAAGGACACGGGAAAGTGGTGTGAGTTCCATAAGAGCTCCACTCACAACATGAGTGTCGGGCCCAAGCGGTCGCTAGTGGCCGAGATGAGGACTTTTGATTCGGATGCATGCTTCAACTCTCAATCGGGACACGACAAGGGGAATGAAAAAGGGAAACGGATTATTGATGCAAAGCCCAACGCCAGCTGCCACTACAAAAATCCAAAAGGAGGAAGCTGGAAGATCCGAGGAGGAGGAGGAGCGTCTCTTCCACTCCCAAATGTGGGAAAGGGCCCCCCTCGGTACGGTTCATTGTCGACAATGGGAGCCAAAATAACCTCATTTCGGTAGACATCATGAAGAGGTTGGGATTTCGACCACTGACTCACCCACATCCATACACGATCGAGTGGCTTCACAAAGGACGAGATTTGCGTCGACTAGCGGTTTCGCCTTCCCTATAGCATCAAGCCCTTCACGGATGAGGTATTATGTGATGTTTCGATGTATTATTAGGACAACCATACTTGTGGAAGCATCATGTTGTGTATGAGTCTCGACCTCCCGCTATTATTGCTACTTTAGGAAATAATTTGTACGGGGATACCGGAAGGTACCACCTCCTACGGGTTATCTCTTTGGTTACTGCAAAAACAATGTAGTAAGCTCATTTTCCCAAACCAAGAAATTTGTTTTCCTAATGATCCGCCCCCGGGCGGGGAAGAAGAATATGGCCACAACCTCCCAGACGGGGCTCCTCTACACCACAACAACAAATGGACAAGGTTGTGGAGGAATACAAGGACATCTTCACCTCACCCATGGGGGGTTCCTCTACACTTGTCAAGTCAAGCACCCGATTGATCGACCCCCGGGTGCTCCGTTACCCAATGGACCGATCTGCGGCACTCTATTACGGGAGAACATTGAAATCAAGAGGCATATTTAGGAGCTACTGCGAGAAAACGTCACATCCGACCAAGTTCATTTTCCTGTGGGAGCCCGATCGTATTGGTACGAAGAAGGATGGGACGTGGAGACTCGTATTGACTATCGGGCGTTGAACAAGATCACTTTGTTCGGAATAGGTACCCGATCCCACGGATTGATGACCTTCTAGACCAACTCAAAGGGGTGAAATATTTCAGCAAGATCAACTTGAAGTACGGCTATCACCGGGTACCAATTGAACCCTCCAGATGTGTGGAAGAGCGCCTCAAAGCCAAGGAAGGCCTTTTCGAATAGGGCTGGGTCATGCCTTTCGGGTTGACGAATGCTCTCACAACCTTCATGAGGTTTATGGATGACATCTTGCGGCCATTTGCCAACTCATTTGTAGTGGTGTACTAGGATGACATTTCGAACTTGACCTGGGACTTGGGAAGAGCACCTCCACCACATTTGACAAGTCCTCCAAACAACTGCGGCAACACAAGTTGTGTGTTAATTAGGGAGAAGTACACTTTTGGCATGACCCGGGTTCAATATACGGGATACATTATTTATGAAAGGGGGTTGCATGTGGATCCAACCAAGATCCAATTCATTCGAGATTGACGACCCCAACCACTATAACGAGCTTCGCAACTTTACGGGTCTTGCTAATTTCTACGGTAGGTTCATGTTGGGATTGTCTCATATCACTTGGCCCTTGAATCAAGTCACCAAGGGAGGAGCGAGAAAAAATTATTTTGGTCGGAATCTCAACGAAGGCATTTACGGAATTGAAAAATCGCCTATGTTACGCCGGTGCTCACATTACCGGACTTGCAACAACCATTTGAGATTGAGACAAATGCCTCCGACTATGCTATTGGGGTAGTTCTTACTCAAAAAGGGACATCCGGTGGCATATCACGGTAAGACATTGTTTGACACAATTTGCAAGTATCCCACTTATGACAAAGAAATTTATTCCATTGTGCAAGCTTGTCGGCAATGGAAGCATTACATTTTGGGGAAGGAAACAATCATTCACACGAGACCACGGCACACTGCAGTTCATACGGACACAAGGGAAGTTGCGGAATGATTGCCATCAAAAGTGGTCCACATATTTGCAGCGGGTTTCATTTGAACATCAAGTATAAGAAGGGTAGCACCAATAATATTGCAGATTGTCTTAGCGGACCACCGATCGTGGTGCTCACCACCGTTCTCAACTCTTGTGGGCACGAGACTTCGATTGGCCACTTCTCTACGAGAGCGACCTAGAATTCGGACACACATACAAGGCACTCTTGGGGGGGTACGCAAGTTCCAAATTTTCACCTCCAAGATGCACTTTTATGTCACCTAGGACACATTTGTGTTCCTTCAAGCGAGCGCGCCAAGATGATATGGGAAGCACACTACGGTCGAGTCCTTTGGGAATTTCGGGGGTCGAGAAAATAGTAGCGATACTATAGAAGTATTTATATTGGCCAAACCTTTGAAAGGATGTCGGGAAGCACATCGAGATCACCCTTGCTTTGCTTGTGCCATTTCCAAACCGACCATCAAGAAGCAAGGCCTATATACTCTTTGCTACCTACTCCTAGTTGACCTTGGGAATCCATCTCCATGGATTACATGTCGGGCCTACCTTCTACTAAGCATGAAAATGAGCTGTGTTTTCGTGGTCGTCAATAGATTCTCGAAGATGACCATTATGGCGGTACTGCAAGAAGAATATCACGACGAGAATCCTCTCGCTAAACTCTTCTTTGAACGAGTGTGGGTGCACTTTGGGATCCCACAATCTATCATATCGGATCGGGATAGCAAGTTCCTCAACACATTTTTGTCCAGCCTACGGTCAATCGTTTGGACACCAAGCTCACCAAGTCCTGACTTTCCATCCCCAAACAGATGGCCGGACGAAGTTGTCAACGAGAATGATTGTACACATTCTACGCATGTACAATTCCAAGCATTCACGCACATGGGACGAGAGCCTTCCCTATGTACAACATAGTTATCAGCTGGGCTCTCCACGACTCAATCACCCACGACCCCTTTCGAGTGGGCACAGGATTCCGACCACTATGTCCCATTGACGTAGCCATGCCATTTGCGGCTACTCAAGCCGATTCGGCTCATGTCCGATCGGAAGTTGATAAAGAAAATAACTTCATTGAGCGCATTCAACACATCCACCAACAAGTTCATGACATATTGGACGAGAGATAATGCTAAGTACAAGCAATGCCATGATAAGCATCGGGTGCCACACAACTCCAGGGTGGGCGACAAAGTGTGGCTACATTTGTAGAAGGAGCACCTCACTGGACCCCACCACAAGCTTTGCCCTCTACGATACGGGCCGTACACCATCAGCAAGGTTTTAGGGAACAATGCCTTTGAGCTCGGTATTCCATCATTCCTTGGTCTACACCCGACATTCAATGTGGACCGCCTTCATCCTTACATCGCACCTCTATTGGACACCTCGACATTGCGGAACAACTCACACCAATGAGTTAAACCAGATTTCGCATAGAATAGGCCACCATAGATTGTATCATGGACATGAAAATAAAAAACACTCGCCATGTGAAGATCCAACTATATCGGGTTGTCAAAGGCGGCCAACTCTCGCACTAAGGGAAAGTGGTTCACCGGGGACCAAGTTCCGCGAGAAGTTTCCTCATCTCATGGAGGAACTTAACGCAATGGGGACCATTGCTTCCTAAAGGGGGAGGAATGATCCAGGGTGGATATTGGTGGTCACCTACCTATTCCACTTGGGGCCCCACCATTGTCTCTTTCGGTTTTTAGTTTCGGCACAACTTACTATTTTTAGTAGTTTTTCGGGTCTTGAACTTAGAAGCCGTTTTGAGGCCCTAAACTACGTTTTTGGGAAAAGCAGGGAGCAACATGGGTCCATGGACCATGTTTCTCACTCAAAATTTGTATTCCTCGGATAGATCTTTCTAACAAGGTATGGTTCACGTCAAACGGAGATCGTATGCCAAAGTTACGTCCCGAGAAGTAGAAACACCAATTTACCCAAACGAGGCCCATAGTTTTGGCGCTTCATCTCCTAGGGCTAGGGTTTTGGATGTTTAGGGTTTTCCATTGTTTCTAAATAATAAATAGGCCCTCGAGCCTCATTGTAACTCGGTTCGAGAGGCACAGTAGCCGCCACATATCTTCTCGGGAGATAGCTAATAGCGCCCTAGCTAGTTTATTTCCATTCTATCTGTAAGAAAATTGCAGTTCTTTGATATTAATGAAATGAATTGATTCTTCCACTGCATCTTTATATTTATGGTTATATGTTTATTCTATTGCATTCCTGCATAAATCCGGATCACATTCTTAGCTTATTTTTGTCTTATGAATTCAATTTCATAGCTATTTCAGCCTATTTAGGCTTATTTCTCCCTGTAAAACCAATTTGAGCAACTTAATATAGCAAGGACATGCCCATTGGGAGCCTTGAACCCGACAGATGTAGCCCAGGAGGGGTGAACTACCTCATCATGTTGATGTGTTGTTATGGTGAAGTTATGTTGCTATGTATTTTTGATTTAAGATGTTAAACAGTGATTTTAATTACTATTCCCTCACACATAAACTCAAAAACAGTTACCAAAAACACTTTGTTTAATTTGCAAGACATGACAAACACTTTGCACACTTAATTAAATGGAAATGGATACTTTGAATAGCAGATACAAATAGTTTCATTTTCAGGTCACCCCATATACATCTTTTGTTTTTCGATCGATCGATTTATTTCTCTTACTTTTTGTGTGATTATGCGATCGAATTCGGTTTCGCAAATTGTAGAAGGATTCAGTATTTTATTTTAGTACATTACAAGATCAAATTGAATCCCTTGGTTATATTTTCTACATATCCAATTAGTATTGAATTTGATTCTCAGGGTCTGATGACGGATACATGGCTTTATTCATTGGGGAAATCCAACGAATCCTCCTTTCCACCCTATCAATGGTGGGTCATATCTATTTCAAAAATAGCAAACGAGCAACGTTCTTTTTCTTCTGCCAAAGAAATATGGTTGTCCATAATTGTGGACCCAATTAACCATATTTAACATCCCCACCTCCTTGCCAATTGTACCTATGGGATAGTGACAAATATCCTTCTAATTTAAAGCATTATTTGGTCCAGTGAGACCTTTCTTTGTGGCCAGAGATTGGAGCATCGGGTCTCGTTTGGCAGGTTTTGGACTCCATACAAAGCAGATTGCATTTGGTAGTATGATGTCAAAAATTGGCATGGCATATATGTTGACGAGTAATAAAGGGTGAGGTATATTTGGGTTGGGATTTGGGAATAAATCCAATTAGTCAGTTAGGTTAAGATCTTGTCAAGAAGGGACTTTATCATCGGAAATTATACCTATTCATAAAAGAGGATATTACTAGGAACACTTGTGTTGTGGGATCAAACTCTTATCCAAATGTAAAATTTTGGATTGTAGGATTAGTTTCCTGAATGATCCCGTGTCACCTCTAGAATGTGATAACATCCTATGGCGATAGCCCTCAGAGGCAAGCCTGCCTTAAGCTTAGAAACCGTGCAATCCTAAGGGACAAGCCTTCCTTGAGCTCAGAAATTGTGCATAAGCTTTCCCTGCCCTAAAAAACTACACAATGCACTGAGCCAAGGAGTTGCCTAGTTCCTTGTGTTTGGAAATTACACAATCCTTCTTGGTAGTTTGAGAAGCCAATTTCTTGGAAAAGCAAAAAAAACAAAAGCAACTCACAGAAAATAGGGACTGGATAATTACTTTCCTAAAGACTGACACAAGTTGTTATTTTTACCATTCTTCCAAGTATCGCTTTTCCTTGATTTTAGGCATGCACGTCATAAACCCTAACCAACCTATATCTATATAAAATACACCCCTAGAGTTCATTTTCACATTCGAACTTGGATCTCTAGCATTCCTGAGGAGATCAAGGAGCTTTCGGTGGAGTTTGCAACCCTTTTCTGGGTAAGTTTTGCTTTTGTCATCTTTTGTTGCTTTTTCTATCCCTTTTTGTCATTTTCCTTGTTTATTTTCATAGTTACTAGTGTTTTTCTTGTTACTTCTTTTTTTGTTTTCCGATCGGTGATTGTCGTTTCAATGACTCCCTATTCATGTTTTTTTTTCCTTTTCCATGTTAATCTTCTTCACTTGATTTTCACTATTATCTTTACTTAGTCAGATTTGCACTCTTACTTGCACTATCGCTCAAGGTTTGCCACCTTTCACCCTCTTCCCAAGTAGATCTTCCCATCACTTGGCCAATAGTTTCCTTGTTCAACTGGGCATCTCAGAATTCCAAGGCTCAAGCCTCATGCTTAGCCTCTAAAACTACGTAATGTGTAGTCCCTATCTTTCCCAATTGCGCATTGCACAGTTCCAGGGCTCAAATATCATCCTTGGCCACTGATATTGTTCAATGCATAATCTCTCCATTAGTATACCCAAGATGATATTGTAGATTGTGCAGTCTCAAGAATCAAGCCTCCCCCTTAACTACTTAGACTGCACAATGTGCAGTTCATGAAGCCAGTCTATTCCCTCAACTCAAAATTTGTGTTGTTTTCCCCCTTAGTCTTGTGGTTGTTGCCTAGATCTTGCTTTGTGAATCATTTTACTTGAGCTAATTTGTGTTTTCCATGAGTTAATTTATCTCTTGTAGGTACTATATTTTTTTAGAACTTCTCTTGATCAATTACTATCACCATGGCTCCCAAGAGAACTGTCTCAAAGGACACCACAGAAAGCAACACCGTAGAGGAAGTTGAGAGTACTCTAGTGAAATTCCTAGTTTATTAGATACTCAATTGTTCATAGAGAATGATTCATACATCACATGGCACAAGGTGAATGCAGTATTCTCTTAAAATTCCTTCAAATAAGATCTTGAAGACTGACATGTGTATGTCAATGTACAAAGACCATGACTACACAAGATTGCATGTAGGTACTCGATTTTCCGATGTGCATACATTGTCAGATGGATAATGTGGCATACAGGTAACAAGACCATGGCTCTTAGTAATGTCAGCAAATATATTCTTGCCTCCTTTATGACACATGATTACCACCTTATGTATCATCTATTGACGCAAAATTCATACATGGATTCACATTTTTACGTAGTCACTAGCTACTTGAGCACAAAGGACGTCGTCAAAGGTTGGGTGAAAGATCTTTCAAAATTCCACTAGACACAGAACAATACTTACAAGACCAAATATACCAGGAATGCATGTCAGTACTTTATCATCTTATTTTTCCAAATCTATGGTCAAAGAAATACTGAGACCTTCCCAAAAGGCTAAAAATTATTGCTTAATCAGGTTGTGAACGAAGGAAAAATATTCAACTAGTCTGACTTGTTGGCTCAAAAATTGAGAATCCACTTGACCAATGTTAAGAACCCTCCCAAGGGTGAGCAAGACATATTCTACATGTTTTCCTTTTTTTTGGATGCAATATGCACTCAGAATTCATTCCCTCGCATGAGTTGGACCTAGTCACCACGAGAACCTACCATGCATATTTACTACAAGGGATTTTCAGAGTCTAGCTTTAAGGAAGTAATGAAAAATTTGAATGGTCACTTCCTCATCCCATTGTACAAATTATTCTTTGAGGAAGAGACACCTGTCATGTTCCGTGAAGTAATGCAAGCAGTGCCAGAAATGACAAATTGGTTTTCTTCAACACATGGCACTTACCTCAGGTTCTTCAACGGACAAAAGGATCCACATCAGTTACTAAGGTATGCCACCAACAAGATGGTCATGCAATAAGTCTTTTATTATCTCCCCATATGGTTTTCACTGGTTTTTCAAAGGAATAAGAAAGCACCTTCTCCCTCTCTTCCTTTGCAAATCGGATTGTACAAGATCAAGAATATGAAGGTTGCTGAGACTGAAGGCAAGGAAATAGAGAAATTCACATTCGGTAATTTGGACTTCAATTAGTATGATCCTAGGAACGTATGTAAAGAAAAATATGTGAGGAATCATTTCCAGTGACCAAACGAAACATTCTACAGGCCCGAGGAGGAAGATATGAAGAATTGTTACAATGCCTCTAAGTCCTGTGAACCAGACAGCTTCGCATGAGCTTCGCAAGTTACTCTGCAAAATAAATTCACTCCAGAGAATGAAACAATAGAAAGGCACAACACAACGTGAGAGAAAGGAAAGAGGAAGGTTTCACATATCCTAGTAGAAGAGCAAAGCCGTAAGATGAAAGCATATCTAATCATCCTAAAGGAATCCATAGCAGCATAAAAGAGGAGGAAACATAGGAATATGGAAGAAGAATAGAAGCAGAAGGAGGAACATGAGCAGAAAATATAGGAAGAATAAAGGTAGAAACAAGAATAAAAAGAAAGACATAAACGAGAATAAGAAGAAAGGTGGAAGATGGAGGAAGAAGAAGAAACACGGAAACAATCCTAAGAGAAAGAGAAAAACCGACAACTTGAAGCAGAGAGAAAATAGTTGCAAGAGAAGGAACTTGCTTAAGAGATTGAATACTTGATCATAATTCAATACATGGAGGTGGACTTAGAGCCAAAAAACCAATATATTGACCTTATATTGAGAAATCAATCGGTCACCATTCAATCTCCCCCTCCTCCAAAAACAGAGGCTCTAAGAGAAGAAAAATAAATTGTTCCTCTTGATGATGGTCTGATCATGGATACACACAATATAACCTACGATGAACTTTAGAAGAATATTGGACAAGAAAGAAAGAAAAATTTCCCATATGAACTCACATCTCCTGCATTCGTCGGAGAAAGTGTCATTGTGATAGATACCAGAAGAAATCTAGTAGCCATTGCTCCATCCAGCTTAGCCTTCACATGTGCTTCCAAGTCAAACACGAAGTATATCATGGTTGAGAATAAACAAATGGAAAATAACTTGTAGGTTGCAAGGTAAGAAGTGGAAAAAATCCGAGCAGAGGTCCAGAAAGTAGCTTCCACACAGACATGTCTCGAAGAACTTAAGGAATCCATACTTGGAGAAGTATGAGAATTAGGAGAGACTGTGCAAAGCCTTTATGAGGAGTTGGTCACAGTGCATAAAGTAGTTGTCCACTTGCACAACACAAAAAAAAATTGAAAAGATAATCCTAAATATCTCAAGGTTGTTCACGTAACCATCATTTTTCATGCACGAGTGGTCAATGCAATACAAAGGGGCATCGTCTGAGTTGGGAAAGAAAACAAGGCAACAAGAAGAGCTAGAGAAAGCATAAGTTCGGATGATCATCCAGAGTAACTAACAACTCACCATGTATATTGCCAAAATTTAGGCCTCATATGCACGATTATATAACAACGTGGATTTCCTGGTGAAATAACATAATATCCCTTCGATTGGCTCACACACTGAAGCCAAATGCAAAAATCAGGTCAAGCAAGAGGTAGTCGAATACTTGGACCAACTTAGACATATCACCACCAAGGAATATCTAGAGGTGAACATGAGTAATATGCAGAATTACATTGGTTTCCCTATCCATTTCAACATTATGCTTCTCCTACTAAAGAAGGACTTTTAGATTGGTTCCAAATCAATCCACCTGGATGGAATGGAGGTGAGAGTCTGCTTCCAACCTGATACCATCACACAGTTTGAGGAATTTATCGCATAGTACAAATTTTGACATTAGTATATGATCAAGGAACTACAAGTGGAGGTGGTTGAGCTAGAGTTTTCCCAAACTCAAGCTTAACATGTTTTGTATTATGAGGTTGTCTAGTTGTATCTACCCTATTTTTTCTTATATAGGTATGGGAAATATTGTGACAATATTTTGAAATTAATTAGTGAAATTCCAAGTGTCAATTGTGGAATGTGAATAGTAATTTGTAATGAAATCCAAAGTTCATGGTTGTAGTAAGTAAAACAGTCATGAGGGAAGTCAAAGAGTCACAAAGGGAGATGAATAGTCACCCATTTTGTTATAAATATACCTTCATTAGTCATGTAAATGGATTTTGGCCGAGCTTTTGGATTAGGATCAGAAACTTGGGAGTTTTTTTTAGATCCTTGGCTTCTTTGTAACACAGAGGGAGTATCGTTCTTTGGAGGAGTCGATGTTAGCTTTATGTTCCACTATCAGGGCTAGAAGTTGGTCTGTATGCTTGGAAATTTCACTTGAAAAAAAATATCAGAGTCGACACGTTTTCATGCATATGTTATGAATATAGTAGGACTATTCTTGTTATGTTTTCAATATATATTATTTAATTTATGCTAATGCTTATGAACTATTCCATTTGAATTAGTGTGAATCTTGTTGAATGTGTGTTGTTTTGTATTTGCATCATGGTTAACTTGTGAACTATTTTTTAAGCTAACTTATGATCTCTTTTATGCTCATGTGTTCCTTTCAAGCTACGTACTATCTCATGTTTCTCAGGGGCTCACTCACTTTCCCTTCATCATGTTAGAAAATTTCATGCATTACAATTGGCCCTTCGTAGAGTCACACACTTGTTTCACCAAAGTTACGAATACATCATTCTATCTATTATTTCACCCAATACATAACACTCAAACCCACTATTTTGGCAACCAAGTCGTATTCCAGATGGGACTCCTATACCAAACATTGTGAGGTCTAATTGGGACTTCATATTAGGGAGATCCACTAAATTTTCATGGGTCCAACACCATCAACAAGTTCTTACAGTAATAAACACAGTGCAAGTTCCAAGAATGTCAAGAATCTTTACCTGATCTAGTTTACCATCAAATTATTTTGTGAGAGCTACTACTTCTAGTACTTTTTGAGAAACAAATGCAAGCCAATACTTAATATCCTTATCAATTTTTTTCTTATTTACTAAATCTGATTGACCAATAACTTATTTGGCCAAAGGTAGTACTTAAAGTAGTTTTCATGCAACAAATTCAATCCGGGACTTAATCCCATTATCAAGCTCTGTCTCATTTAATAAATCCATAGTTGTATGGAGAAGAGAGCACGAGGTGTAGACAACAATTTTGTTTGCAATGCAAACAGATGACATTCATAGATTAATTCAGAAATCATATGGAATTTCTCTATCCAAGAGCACCCAAGCAACATAAAACCGCATGCATAATGCACCCATACCTTTATCAAAAACCCTTTCAAGATCCTCTAAAATTCCTAGCGAATTTTTCAAATCATTAGCCTAGATGTTTCTCCCATCAATTAACCCATCAAAAATGTATTTGTATTCATAAAAGCTAGCATATTTGACAATGTTGAGTGCTCCATGTAGTAGATCCAACTCAATAGCAGATATAAGCTTCAACTGAATTATTGTCCTAGGGTAAATGGTATATCTCACAGTAACAAAAATTTTATATCCCAAAACCTACACCATATGACTTTAGGTATTCAAGTGTTATCTAACTATTTTCAAGAAAAAGGGTGATGGTCCCAATGTAACTTATGTATTTCAAATTCACAGCACTGGAAAATTTATATCAATAATGTTACAATGTGTGAGTTTTGGAGTTCAAGCACTATCTACCTCTTTCCAGGAGAAATGAAATATCATTTTCATTTTATTAATAAAAGGAAAAGGCATCATCTACATAAGTAGATGCAAAGTTGAAAAAATGATGTCTTACCTATATGCCTAAATAGGAATACCAGTGAGATATGTTTATACAAGCAATTTGGTCCCAACAAGTACTTCTTATGAGACAGAATAAGCTTTAGATAAAGCATCGAGGTGGTGAGCCTCAAGTTCCATTACAAGTGTGGGTTCATCAAACTGTATCCATATTACAACGCAATGAAAAGAATTTTTGTCAGATTGTACTATTACTTACAATATCAAGCACGAGAATTTATGATGTTAGGATTATTTTACATGAAAACTTACCTGTACACTAGAAGAATCAAATCAAGTAGAGAAATAATGTCAAATTTTCTAGGAAAACCCTTTGCAGGCTTTGATAACAACAAGTATGAAACAGGAACTATGATAGCAGGTACAGTCTCAATACCAATATGCACTGCAAAAAAATAAGCATTAATTGTACATCCCAAAATTGGCTTAAAATCTCACAGAGTTCACCATCTAGAACTTCCATGCCAATGAAATGTGGAAAATGTTTGGTTCTTTCTCAGTCAAACAAAAAAGAGTTGGTTCTTTTCATACTAAGAAGCTATGAATAACCCATAAGAAAGTATACTTCTTATGGGTCCCACAACCTTGTCGCCTATATTCGACTACTTCCGAGTTAACGGCCCTAAGTGACAAAGAATTTCTCCATCAACCAGTGCATTGTCAACTGACCATCCCTAGTGCCTATGGTTCCATGGGACATTCAACCATCTGCATTTACTAGGTTTCCAACCTTCAGGGTCTAACCATCGCTCGGGTGATTCCATGCATATATCATCCACACCACGTGTCGAAATATGAGAGGTCCACATGTCACCCTACGTGGCTCCCTTGGGAACCCAAAAGCCCCCAAATTCTTTCCACATGTCCTTCACGAAGTCATTTTCACATCATCTCCACTCTGATCATGAGTCGCTATCTATTCAGTTTAAGGAGAGAGAGAGAGAGAGAGAGAGAGATTCCTCGATGACTCGATTCATACTTGGTTTTATTTATAAAATGGGAACCCTCGAACCAAAGACCCTTTAATAAATAATTTTCACAACACTCTAGGGTTTCAAGCTTCTGGGATTTGAGGGTGTCCATTTTTGGTAGATTCCCCGCATTATGGATCTGGGTGCCAAAAGAAGCCTTCATCACCATCTCTTGATAAAACCCTCGATGCCTTTTACTGTTGAGTCCCTAGCTCTAAATTGAATTATATTCCATGCTTTAGGCTCTACGACCTTTCTTCCTTGTCATTTCAACCAATCGCGTGAGGAGAATCTGGTTCCACCATTTGGAAGCCTCCCTTGACTAGGGTTTTAACCATACAAAGGATAAGGTTAGCCCAACCTTTCCTATAATTTCATGGCCTCACTTGTCTGCATTGCAACAAGGCATTCCTCCTCATTCATGACATGAATCGGTCAAAGGATCTCGACTCTGCATCACGTAATACCTTAGATGGATAGCTCTGCAACATCCTAGTCTATACGTTCTGCCACCACACAGGCTTCTTCAAGCTATTATTTATGACTATTGTTCTTTCTCAGGAATTTGGTAGACTCCTAGATGTGCTTCACGGTTTCGTGAAAATTCCCTTGCTTTCTTAGGGAAATCTACGAGATTATCCCCCTTAACCTTGCGCGATAAATTATACATTGAGTTCTTGGCTCACAAGTCTTCGCTTTCCATTGGGAGGGAATGCCACCCAAGGTGACATAGGTGCTCCTGCATCGTTTACCTACCACGGGCTTGGGATAGACTCCTGAGAGGTTCCTACCTCCCCTACCACATGGTGACGGTACCGGACCCTATGTCGAGCCTGCAAGAAACTACAAGATGGTACACAGAGCCTTCGAGTAACTTCGCAGTCACCCCAAGATTCCAAAAATAGTTATCGAACTTGCTGAAAGTTCTCGGTTGAAGGACATTTAGGCAAATTCAGTGACTTGACTAGTCTAAGGGAAAAAACCCCCTTGTCATTAATGAATTGCTTTCCATGCAACACAACAAATTGTAACTTGGGAAAAAATAACATACAAGTAAATACATAACCTACTATGCAAAGGGTCTTCCATGTAATATTCATGTTAATAAAAAGGGTCTCAAAACCAACTATTTTTCGGGTTTTATCCCAAGCTCTCAAAGCTTGGTTGTGATATGTAACGAGATAGCTCTCACACTATTAAAAATATATGTAGATCCATACTCAACACAACATTGTGGCTTAGTCTGTATTACCATACATTTTTTATTACTCTTATACATCAGATGTTTTATGTCTACTATTAGTAATAATTACACGCATTTTAGCTTTCAACTTTCACACACATGAATCTATATATTCAACACACACACACACATATGGAAACTTGAACTTGCTAAATTTTCATTAGGTAAAACCATGCAAAATTATTCTTGATATACTAACAATAAAGGAAAACGATGTTAATTAACCACTTAGCCATGCATAGACACATTTTTAAGATTATGGTAAAAATGGTGGAAACTGAGTGCAATGGTGCAATGGATGGTTGGAAGTAATATCTTAATGAATGAAAAAGACAAGTGAAAATGATGACAAATCAATGACCCAACAATCAGCACAACCCAATAGCGCGGGCCAAGAACCACTTAAGTATTGGACCTATGGTTGGAACCACGGGAGAATAGAGTGTCCACATCAGCAGGATGTTGGACCCAAGATCTACAGTGCTCAACTGGAAATCATGGTGGGCGAAGTAGCCCAAATTATGCCAAGGGTTTACGTAACATTGGACAACCACCAAGCACACCACCAAGAATCCATCATTCAGATAGAAGGTAAGCTATAAGAGAAAGTTGTTTCTATTTTGATTTATCTAGGTTCTGATTATAGCTATATCAACCTAAAGCTTGTCGAAAAGTGTGGATTGGACAAGGAATTGCATAGAGAACCTGGGTTAGTTCAATTTGGAAAGTGGATAAGGAGGATAATCATCCATTGGGTGAAATCATGTTCATTTGAACTCAGTGGCATTTCCACAAAATACCACTTGATTGTTCTACCATTAGGTGGGTATGGCATATTATTGGGCATCAAATAGATGTATGTACACCATACCAAGGGGGATTTCTATGAAAAGGAAATATAATTCTTGGATGAGAAAGGAATGAAAAGAGTGATGCAAGGCAAGATAAATCCCATATTAGTGAGCTTAATCACTGTTATGCAAGCCAAACACAATAACATGAAGGGATGTATGTTGTTTGCAGTATAAGATTCTGAGAATGAGGGATATGATAGAGAAATATAATATGAGGAAGTTGAATTGCTTCAAAGGCACCCTTTTTTGCAACAGTATGTGGATGTATTTCGAGTGGAAGTTCCTAGATTACCTCCTCATAGAGAGATAGATTTCTCTGTCAAACTGGTACCTCGAGTAGCACCATAATCAAAGGCTCCATAAAGAATGAGCACCCGAGATTTGGTTGAGCTCAAACTGCAGCTGAAGGAAATACTTGACAAAGATACATAAGGCCAAGTGTGTCTCCTTAGGGAGCACTAGTATTGTTTGTAAAGAAGAAATATGGCACCATGATATTATGCATTAATTAAAAACAACTGAATAAGGTAACCATCAAGAACATGTATCCATTACCAAGAATTGATGATCTCTATTATACAGAATTCTAATCTACGGATAAACTAGAATCCCTAAGTTTCGTTTTCCTTCACTCAGAACAACATAAGAAAGACAACTATTCTTTTCTCTAAGACACATAGATAGATAGAAAGGAAAGAAACCTACTTGTGATCCTTTTCGCTCTCTTTCTCCTTCTATTGGTTTTTTTGTCGCTCTCAATCCACCTAAATCTACTAGATCGATTCCTATAATCAAAGACAGAGAACAACAAACAACATACAAATATAAAAGTATCTACTTATCTTAACCAAATCGAACCGATTAGATATGAAAATACATACACAATTGAGAATGCAATTCACAAGATATAAGCATACATATGAGAAAATGAACAGATATCTTTATCAAGAAAGTAGGAGGAGAATATTACAACCAATAGATCGATTCGTCGTCAACCTAATCCAACTGCATTCCATCCTCATCACACCAAGCATCATCTCAGCAGCATAAAAATACTTCTAGCTCTCATCAACTGAGAATCCAACAACATAACATTACACAATTCTTCCTCCCTAGCACTTTTATGAGTGCTCAATTTATGGGGAAACTTAAGGTAGTTTCTCAATAAATGGAATTTAATGGCTTTCTAATAATAGGTGAGACATGTTTCCAAGTTTAGAGGTGATGGATGAACACTTTTATTCAAATTATGACACCTATGATCTCTTCTATAATGAACTAGACATGTGGAGATTCCTGGAACAATGATGATTTCGCTCTCAGGATACCAACGCACCCTTGAGTGTTGGGAAGTGCACTGTAGTGCACCTTTTCATGGAGGTAAGTGCACTGCAACTTAGTTAGGCCCTTTTAGAGGAGTGTTGATGAGTCAATGGGTCATATAATATATACTTCAAACCTTGGAAATCTCACAATTGAAGCCATCAATGGAATGTCTTCACTTAGGGCATATAGAAACTTAATTAAGGAGGTGATAGACCCTATTCATTGGTCTTGGTGGATGATGGCCAATTTGACTAGGTCTTGGTGGATGATTCCCAAATTGACCTGTAACATCTGCCCCCTAAAGCATGAAGTCAAAATAATAATAATATTTTGATGAGATTCTTTACGATGTGATGAGTAGGATCTAAAGCGAACAGTGACCTGCATCAATTTGCAATACATTACATCATGATATCTTACATCTTGGACATGAATTGCTGAGGGAGGCATACCCATACTCAAAACATAAACTATCATAACATGTACATAATTCATAAAGTCATCTACATCATAATGTTGCCTGATATAGACATGCCTGTAAATATAGGCCCATGTTCGGATGACGATCTCTATGTAAAGTTATCGTACAAATTATGTGTACAATTCCTAAAATCACAACCCGGATGGATGAAACTAGATCTAGGGTATTCTTATCTCGTTCACTTGATCATTCAAGTATAATTCTAACCATGCGAATATATAATCTGAAGTTGAACATTGGAATAAATAGTCTGATTACCAGCCAATGATGTGAGCTATTAACAAATGCGATAGAAACCACCATTGATGTTGATGGCTCTCAAGGTACTACAACATAATTTGCAGGGTGTGAATAGATGATTTTATGTCAAACGTGAAACAAAATCTTTGGTCGAAGGTCCGGAAGCAAGAAACCTACTCATGATGTAGCAAGCTCCAAGGTGCTGGAAAGTTAACTTTGTGGAGGATGATCTGATGTCGACAGGAAGAAAATTTATCGCAAAATGGGAGTAATGATTTTGGAGACAAAATGTGACTTGATATAGCAATGTTTAGGGATGATTGTCATGAAAATGAAGGTTTATGAGTATTACAGATGATGAGGAATTACTGGATGACTTATCTTGAACATATCAGCGACACTAAAATGAGTTGGCAGCATTGACCGAGAACCGAAGTGGTGGTATGATGAACCATAGGGATGATGAACCATCAAGAAAATTTCCTAACCCAAAAGTCACAGTGATGGAGTGAAAGTGTCATGTTCAAGAGCGACCTGCTACCATAAAGTGTTATGTTCTTTTTCCCAAATTTTCCCTAGTCATTGCTGACAAGTACCTCTTTATTTTTTAACAAGCTTGAGAAGGGTAATATATGCTTGATCTATAATTCAACCCTTCAGGTGAATCCATCACTATTTAATGATTCAACTAGTCTAGTGATAATGAAACTCGATCTTGCCATGCTTGACAAGTATGTCGCTATTTTATGTTTTGACAAGTCTAACGACAGTGAAAATCTGGTCCTTTTTCATGTTTAGAGAGTTTGAAAAAAGGGAAAAAAAAGAAAAATCCATGAGTCCTTTTCGTAAATTTGTTTCTAAGGCCCGCAAAAGTGTAAAATGATATCTAAGAAAACCTCTTAGCCATGTTCGACTAAGGTTTTCCTTTTTCGTAAATAATCTACCTCAGTCCAGAAAAGGGCTACACTTATACTGAGTAGATGTCGTTTCATTTACTTTTACGAGCTTGAAAAGACAAGTGATCGACAATATTTTCACATTATCAGAGTCTGAAAAGAGCTAAAATAAGACTCCAAAGGGCTCCTTTTTCGCGTTTATCAAAGCTCGAAAAGGAGATAAAAGTGTGCTTTAACTCCTTTTCCATTTTTAATCAAAGCTTGAAAAAAGAGGATAAAAGTATGCTTTGTGGTCAAATCATTCTTGAATAGGTATGCACACTAAAATCATTGTATCAGTTGTAAAACCTATTCAAAGAACCATCAAATGGATTAAAAATACATGTTTCATAGTAAAAATGAATAAAAACTATAGTCACATCATTAAATATGAATTAATAATCAAAATGACTATTAAAAGTAGTTTTTACCATTCCATAGTTACCATTTGAAAATTAGGAGTTATGAACCAGTTTTTTCCCTCGAACTTCAACAGTTGATTGTGACAGTTTCAGTGGACAATTTCTCTTTCCGTTTGATCTAGGTTGGAGCTATGAACCTTCTCTTTAATTTTTTATCATTTATGTTGCATTTCATGGTAAATTTTTAGGGTTTTTAGCCCCTTAGGCTAAATATATTATGTTATGATGGAAACACACCCTTGAATGTCGAAAGGTTCATTACAGTGCACTGAAACTAAAGTCCAGGTGCACTAAAATGCTTTGTCCCTTGACCTGGGGTGCGTTGGGCGCATTTCTCATTTTTTTTTCTTGTTGTGTGCCCAAAATTTCCCAAATTTTTTGCAAGAAATGGATCCTAATGAAGCTTATGGTTGTCTTTCAGGTATTCATCAGATCAAAATGATGATTACATGGTGAGAAAGAGAACATTAATAACAAGATATGATTTCCCTAAACTATCCGGGTGCAATAAGAGCCGTCAGGGATTTTGGGTTTCTTAAATACTTTAGATTGTCAGGGATGAGGAAAAATATGAAACTATTGGAGTTCCTAGTTCGTTCATGGGATCCGGTATTACGGGATTTTCACATTGGGGACAAATTTCTCCAAATATTGGTTAAGGATATTTACTTTCTTACTGGATTATCGAGATGAGTTTCTCTTATTTCCCTTACGGGATCTGCCCTTGGAGGAGAGACAGTGAGGGATTACATACGCCAGCATTGCTAGCCAGGTACTAAACCAAGTAAAGATTGGAAAACAAATATCCGTGATGTGTGTGATTTACCTTTGAGAACCATCCTTTTTACTATCACAAAGCTTTCTTGTTCTGCAACACTACATGTCACAAATCGACCATACATGCAGTATGCTCTTGAGTTTTTAGAACCAACAGTATTAAACTAGGTTGAAGCAGTACTCTTTCACATGAAAGAAAAACTGACTAAAGCAAAGGGTGGTAGGAAGAAGAGTTTCAACTATGGCTCGATCCTAATTTCCTTCATTTTAGAGCAGGTTCCATTGATGCAGTCGCAACATATTACACTGGGCATATATGGTCCTAGAGAACCTCAAATGCAGAGATGGGTTGAATTGATGTCTAGATATGTTGGCCAATCAACCATAATATTCTCTACTACATTATTTTCCTGGTTCAGATGATAGATGATCACCATAGATGATTATCCATATGCAGGCGTAGAGTTTCGTGGAGATCCAGACTTGATTCTACTAGATGGTGCTCAATGGGGTGCAATAGGTAAAAATGTTCTGACCATGTTTTTTTATTTTTGAGGTTTCTACATGTTTTTTTATTTCTATGTTTCCCAAGACTAAACTAAACTTTTGATGTACACATATATGGGTCGGGTTCGACCAGTGGGTCAGCAAGAGTAGGGAGCAGTTGAGCCAGCAGAGAGGGTTGTCGAGAGAGAAGTCCTTCGGGATTTAGATTTGACTGAGACTCTTATTGAGCTACAGAAGCACATGGAGGGATTGACTATTTGGATTCTAGATTGCCAGATTGAAGAGTTACCTGTGAGACTGCAGTGCCATACTATTGGTGTTCCTAACCAGTGGATGTGGTTATTGCATAGGATAGCTAGAGCAGTTGTTTGTTATCACGAGCATCACTAGTTTAATTTTTACATTTTGTATACATTTTGAGGTCAGATGACCAATGTGTCTTGGGCACAAATTTTGTAAAAACATAAACTGTCTATCTATTTTTTTCAGTGTTTTCCTATGTTTAATGCGCAATCCTATTCAATTATGTGATGAGAATTGAAAATGTGTCTTTACATGTGTTACAAATGTCTGTTTAAAACATAATTTGCTAAGGAATCAGTTAATGTGTTAAAGTTTATGGAAATTTGTTGATATTGAATGTAATCAAAATGTCTTTCCCAAAGTCGAACCCTTAGGAACATACGATGAAGTGTTGGATTTCAGACAGTATAAACGCTAGTAAGTTGTAGTACGACAAGTTGCGAGTCTAACCTAATGATGATATGGTTGATACCAAATGAAATGGAATTAGAGAGAAGTTCGATCAATGTGCCATACTCAGAGATATTGTTTGTGGATTGACCGATAAAAATCCCTTGAAAACTCACTAACTTGCCACCTGGAGCAAAAATAACCCATGCTGCATAGGATAGGTTTTGTGTACTATGACTAGCACCATTAGCATACCCAACGAATGGTTCCAAAGATTCAGACGTCTGCGATGAAATGTAAAGTGGATTACTAACTTCAAGAAAACTCTAGAAAAACAAACTAAGATGGTAAATGAAAACCAAAGAAGATATAAAATATAATACAAAATTTTACTACGCTCAATTAATCATAGTAACGTTTAAGATACATCCCATTTCGAGGTTTTATCAATGGAATTCCATCATAATCAACTAACTCATAGGCACCCTTAACCATAACTCTTTCAACAATGTAAAGGCCATGACATAGTGGCTCAAATTTTCTTGCTCCTGTCAAATCAGCTTCCTAATCATAAAGCAATACTAGGTCTCCCTCTAAGAAGAAGCAAGGCTTGACATGTTGGTCATATTGCACCTTGATTCGTCTCTTATGCGCTTTTTTGGCCAATGTGGCTTCATCACGCGTTTAATCTATATGGATGAAGTTAAAAAGATGTGCTTCTTCATTAGAGGTGTCAGGTAGTATGTCAATAGTGAGTTTAAATGACAATATTTCACATTGGATTGGCAAGATAACTTCCAGACCATACACCAATTGAAAGGGGGTAAATCCAGTTGCATTTATCATGAGGTTGGATATGCCCATAAAGTCAAATACAAGATTAAATGGAAATTTCATTTGTGAACTCCTATCAATTGTTGAATCATTCACTTAAGGATCTTGTTAATGCCTTCAACCTGTCTATTAGATTGTGGATAATAAGGAGTAGAACTATCATGCGACAATCCTAATTGGGAAATCAACTCATTCATCATGTGATTGCGAAAATGCTTACCATGATCTGTAACTATAGGTTGTGGTACACAAAATTGTGAGATGACATGATTGAAAAAGAACAATGCAGTTTTTTAGCCTCTACTATTGAATGTAGGTATCACTTTGGCCTACTTGGTAAAGTAGCCGACTGCGACAATAATATAACCATGCCCCCCAGTCAAATGAGGGTTGCAAGTCATGAAGTCAGTGCCCCATTTTGCAAATGATCCCACAGTGATGACATGATGCATTGGTGCTGGTGGCATGTGGATTTTAAGATCAAATATCTGGCACGTATGACAACTTCTGACTACGAGGATGCAGCCACAAAATATGGTTAGCCAAAAGTAACCTGCATGGAGAATCTTCTGCACAATAGTGTATCGAGAAAAGTGTCCACCACAAGCTCCAACATGAAAATCATTTAGAAGTTTCTTGGCCTCCTCATGAGTGAAGCACCTTCCTAAAATCATATAGACACCACAACGATAAAGTGTATCGTTGATGATCAAATAATCTTCGGCTTGGTATCAAATACGTCGTTGTTGTGAGCGAGAGGTATCGGGCCAGAAATTATGGGTTTGGGGATAAATGATAAAATCCCCATACCAAGGGTCAGATGACCTGATAAAAAACATAGACTCATTTGGAATTGATGGTTTTGATGTAATTTCAGTACTATCAGAGGGAAGGTCGCAGAGAAGCTCAACCAAAACTAAAGAATTCTTTGACTTGGATTTAATGACTTCCAAATCAAATTCCTACAAAATAACGATCCATTTTGAATATTTTCCCCCAGTAATTGACGTGACAGACTGTATGTCATGGTGTTGCAATTCAAAATGACAATGGTCTTCTGGAGCAAGATATAATGGAAAAACCTTGGACAACTTGAACGGCCGCCAAGGCGAGCTTTTCAACGTATCAATACTTAACTTCCATATCATTGAGAACATTTACTTGGATTGAGAATGCTAATTCAGCTAGTAATTATGGCACATATCCCGTAATATTAAATACTATAAGATTGGAATTTGTTGGGTCCATTCCACCAATTGTCGACAACAAAGCTTGCTTCTAGGAGGGAGGTACCTCAAGCGTTGACATAGCTGAAGGTGACTGAGCCAAATATTCAACTATATTCTAATTTTGAGCTAATCAGGCTCAAGGATTGAATTTCGATTTATGGACAACTCCCTTGGGTGGCTTTATTGTTAACTCTGGAATAACAATTAGTGAAATTGATTCAGTGGACGGATTCATGGTCGAGGTAGTAGGTTGATCAATAGCCTGACTACTGTAAACTTTATTTCGTGTAGACACCAAAACATGAGTTTTTGGCTTTGTGACGGATAGCATAAGCACTTGGGAACTAGAAGTGGGATCTGTAGAAACCATGTTTGTGTCTGGATTCAGAAAAGGATCTTTCAACACAGCAGACGCAGTCTAGGTCTTAAGAAATTTTGAGACTTTGGCGCAGTGAGGATAGTCTCGAACAAAGTGATCCTCATTACATATCAAGAAAGTGTAACGAGGTTTCTAAGAATTTCCAGACGTTTGATCAGATGATCGTTCCTGCGGGGTTGAATTTTTCTTTTCTTCGCTTTCCCCTTTTTCTTGCTTCCGAGTTGCTTGTCACTTTTTCCTTTATCATATGACAAGGCATGAATTTCAGAAGAAGTTGCAGGATCAGATACAGTAGAGCTGTGAGTGTTTGTAGAACCGATCATACCATCATCGGCATGAGAGTCCTTACCAAATGGAGGAGGAACAGTAAAATTTGATCGTCGCACATTTGGAATTTTCTCATAGAGTGTGCTAGACTGAGTGCAAATTAAATTTAAGTTCTGGGCATGAGAAATGACCTACTCTTCGGTGATGATGCCACCTTAAGCTACATCCTCGGTGATAGATGGCAGCAAGGACTTAATAAATCACTCAGCAAGGAGCTGATCAGGAACAAATGTTTTGACCATTCTACAATGACGACACCACTCATGAATATGATCAGAAATGTGAGTAGCAGTTGTCTATTTGAAATTGGTCAAAAATTATGTTCCAGTTTCATATCGTATGGGTAACTAGAAGTGGGTTAAAAAGGTAGTGGCTAAGGTAGTGAAATTATCAAATGAAGCTCGTGGTAATTCAATGTACCATTTCGCGGTTGGACCAATGACTATACACTAGAAAAGACATAGTCAAATGGAGTCATCATTTAAGGATTTGGATGAGCATCACAAATGATAAGTCATAACATTCGTTGACGGGTCTTCTCCAGGATTTCCATTGAATTTAGTAATGTCGGAGGGTAATTTATGTAGTATCACCAGCCACCAAGGAGAATATATGATGGGATCATTAGTAAGCCGGTTTAAATCAGGTAATTCTAAAATTGTGACAAAGGGCAACTGTCGATTCAAGTCAAGTTGAGCATAACCAAGATATAATGGAATTTCTTGGGCAACGACCCTTTTAGCACCAGCATAAGGCATTTTTTGATGGTAACCTAGATAGGGGTTGTTTTGATGACCAAACACTTGAGTGATCTATTGACCAAGACCTGGGTAAGCTGCTTGTTGTTGGAATTGTTGTTGTGGCATTTGTGATTGTGGCTGCCAAGGAGACTTCCCACCAAGATTATAGCCCAAACCAGAATATCCTGGACCCGATTGTGAATAGGTATTACCGGTAGGTGCCTATGACATCTCATAAAAGGGTACTCTAGCTTGTGAATGAAACATTCTAGATACAGGCGGTTGTTGTCATCCAGCCAAAGGAGTTAGAGTCTGAAGGCCAAAAACTTGAGGGTAATGGGTTGAAGGACCCACCTGAGACGGTAAAGGTATAGCCAACTGAGCCTGTAATAAGGGTAATGAATTATTAATAGGTGGAGTACATGTAGGTGCAACAGGTTGAACCAGTTGATATGAATGCACAACCATTTGCGGTTGAATGGTCAGGATAGGCTGCCACTAACAAACAGTCATTCCAACATTTTGGTGACCATAAAACGATGGGGTACTTTCAAAAATGGTGGCGATAGGTTGCCCCCCAGCATGAGGAGTATAATAAGATGGAATATATTGTTCTCCAAATGGTGGGAGTCCAGTCAATATTTTACTGGATGGAATGTACCCAGATGGACCAGCTTGATGTTGCACTGAAGATGTATATAAAGGATCAATTCATTCAGTACTCATTATATGTGTACTAGATAAAATGCCAGAATATGACATGGGTGAAGTCCATGGATTTGAGGATGCATTAGAGTAGGTTCTAGATAATAATTTGTAACCCTGTGGGACAGAAGGACCACCATAAATATGTGACTCTGCTGATGTGGTAAACATCAATGGAGTAGCAACAGTAGATGTTGTCGCAACTGTAACATATGGTACAGTCGGATATGTTGACTTATCCATGGTCAAACGACCCAGTGTATACCCTACAGGATCTACGAGAACTCGAATTGAAACAGGATCAAAAAAAGCAGAGTAATTCAATCAAGGAATAGACTCATAAAGATAAATCCCCGATCCAAAATTAATTGGAGTAGAAGGGATTGTTTCTCGTTGAGGTTCTTCCTCAATCGAGATCAAACCAGATGGAAGGACTTCACCGTCAGGCCCGAGATATATTTCAGGTGGTTGACTGTGCAAAAGGGAAGACTTAATGGCTATGATCGACTAAGGAGCGACCGATACAGGAACAACTTCCAGTTTTTCTACTTCGATATCTAGATGTTCTGGTAAAATAACGATGGGATCCAGATCAACTTCCAGTTGAACAACGTCAGGTTCAGAAGGTATGGTCTCACTATTTGGATGTGCAGTGTCCACGGGTAATTGTGAGGACTCCATTTCGATGATAGTGGATAAACCAAGATGTGTAGAAACGACTCAAGATGACTCTGGTAGATGTGACGAAGATGACGCAAGAGAGTTATTGATGGTACTGGTTTCGGTAGAATGATGTCGCCTTCACAGACCAGAAATGGCTTCCAGTGGTAAAGGTGGTTTAAGTGCTATTCTACGTGAACGACAAGGAAAGGGATGTTCTTCTTGCACGATGACTGATTGATTTTATTACAAAAACAAATAAGCAAAATAAAAGTGTGATACTAGGAAAAAGGTTTACCAAGTAATTATGAATTGCATAATACCTCCTGGCGAACCAAGAAGTACGGGTAGGAAATCTCCCCAAATGCTATGTTTGGTGTATCACAAGTTACAAGGCAGTCGACTCGGTTACCTATGGATGGTAAACAACCTAAAGTTTTCCTCCCAAATATACCCGAACGTACGTGGAGACCCAAGTCCATATTAGTGTTTTCTAATGTGAAACCACACAGTGAGAGCACCCCCTTATACTTTTCATGCTAGAACACTACCCTATATACCCTAAGGTATGTGGACGAGCTCCGATATACTTACGTACATGGAGTGAGGTATCACACTCGGAATGTATCACATACAAGTCTGCGACATCTACTATGTTTAACGATGCCGGAACACGTCTCTAGCCTAGAACTTCTAAGTGTTATCGTTAATGTTACAATTCTTTCTTAGGTTGATTGAGGTGAATTTTATGTTGACCTTGTTTAAAAATTTATCTTTGAGGTTCACCATGTGATTTAATGGGAAATTCCTAAAATGAAAACTAAATGAGAAGAAAAAAAAATTGATTCAGTTTTTCAATGAAAATACTAGTTTCTAAGGGATAAGAGCAATCAGAATTTGAGCATACAACAAAGAGCACAAACTAAATGCAGATTTCCCTGAATTGTTCCTATGCAACACACACAATATCTAAATGCACATGCATGTTTTTCTGTTCAATTCCCTTTAATGTGAATGAGTAAAAGAAGCTAAATGCACAAATCAACCAAACAAATATTTTATTTTGAGAAACGAGGAATGAAATAACAATTTCTCTTAGGAAAATGAAGAATGAAATGACAATTTTCCTATAGGAAATGAGGAATGAAAAAATAATTTCCTTTTAAAAAACAGAATTGATCTAATGAAAAATTAACTACTTTGAATTCGATTTTCCAATGATAAAGAAAACAGCTAATGAAACATTGAACAAATAACTTTTCAATGGAAGGAGAATGAGGAATGTTTATTGGTCTCTAAGAGCAATCAGACATCTGAGAATACAACAGACAATTGGCTGAAACTGGAAGCCAAGACAAATTTGGATGGAATTTGGTTGGTCGAGGGGGCAACGCACCCTATAAGGGCAGATAGTGCATTTCAGTGCATCCTTGAATGGAACATAGTGCATTGCAGTGCATTGTACCCACACCAACACTGCATTGGGTGTAGCTAAGTCTAGGAAACAAGCATCTTAACACACTTCTAAGGAAATTTTTTCATTCAAATGACTAATAAAAGAAAATAGAGTCTACTGATGATGGTAAAAAGAGACAGAAACACCAAGAATGATGGATTTGATCCCTAGTGGAGTTGCCAATTTGTTATACAAAATTATAATCTACAGATAAACTAGATTCCCTAAGTGTGGTGTTCCTTCACTCATAACAACAGAAAGACAACTATTCTTTTCTCTAAGACAATTAGATAGACAGAAAGGAAATAAACCTACTTGTGATCCTTTTCATTGTCTTTCTCCTTCTATCGTTGTTTTCATCACTCTCAATCCAACTAAAGTTACTAGATCAATTCCTACAATCAAAGACGAAGAACAAAAAACAACATACAAATATACAAATATCTACTTATCTTAACCAAATTGAACCGATTAGATATGAGAAGACATACACAATTGAGAATGCAATTCACAAGATATAAGCATACATATGAGAAAATGAACAGATATATTTATTAATAAAGTAGGAGGAGAAGATTAAAACCAATAGAGCGATTCATCGTCAAACTTCATTCCGTCCTCATCACACCAAGCATCATCTTAGCAGCATAATAGTACTTCCAACTCTCATTAATTGAGGATACAACAACATAACATTACACAATTTCTTCCTCCCTAACACTTAGATGGGTGCTCAATTTATCGGGAAACTGAAGGTAGTTTCTCAATAAATGGAATTGAATGGCTTTATAATAATAGGTGAGACATGTTTCCAAGTTCATAGGTGATGGATGAACAATTGTATTCAAAGTATGACACCTATGAGATCTTCTAGAAGGCACTGGACATGTGGAGATTCCCATAACAATGATGATTTCGCTCTTAGGAGACCAATGCACCCTTGAGTGTCGGGAAGTGCACTGCAGTTCACCTTTGCATAGAGGTAAGTGCACTGCAACGCAGTTAGGCCCTTGTAGAGGAGCATTGATGAGTCAATGGGTCATATAATCTATACTTCAAACCTTGGAAATCTCACAATTGAAGCCATCAATGTAATGTCTTCACTTAGGGCATATAGAAACTAAATTAAGGGGATGATAGACCATCTTCATTGGTCTTGGGGGATGATTCCCGATTTGACCAGGTCTTGGGGGATGATGCCCAAATTGACCTGTAACAATCTCTTTGACCAGTTAAGGGGAGCAACAATCTTCTCCAAAATTGACTTGAGGTCAGGCTACCATCAAGTAAGAATCAAAGAGGAGGAAATTCATAAGACTGATTTCAAAACAAGATATGGGCACTATCAGTTCATAGTGGTACCCTTTGGGATTACTAATGCCCTTGCCACATTCATGTGCCTGATGAACAGAGTGTTAAGACTGTACTTATTATTTAGCATTAATTTTAATAAGGAATTTTCGATAGCATTGAATCAATTTTGATCCCTAGTGCCTATTGTGTTGTCTACATATTAGATAGGCATAAATAAGACACAAAGGTAATATGCATTTCATAAATGTAAGCAATACTATCAAGTAGTAAATACAAACAAACTATGTATGCATTAAATATAAACAAGTGGTATAGGAAGCAAGAATAGTTGTAAAGGTAGATATGAAGGATTTGTAAACACTATTTCTAAATCCAAACCCCAGGAGGATAAGGAGTTAATTCTGATTGGAATTGTATTTCCTTTAAAAAAAGCAAAATGATTCACCACATCCAAAACTTATGATCTTCAATATCTATTGCTAAAACAGACTTTCAATAAATAAAATAAATAATACATGGATGGCTGAGCTGATAATATTATATTAAAAAGATAACATTTTTCTTTAAATTATTAGGATATGAAAAGAAATAGTTAACATTATTTCTATTTTAAATATTATAATACATATAAAAAATAATTAATAAAGAAAAAAATGTAACCTAATAAGTACTTTTTTTATTTCAATGTTCATGGAAAATAATTTTAAGCGCTTCTATCTCGAGCTAAAGAGCTCAACAATATCAAATTTGAACCATCGACGAGCTCAGTTCACAGCAACTTGGCAGTTGCAACCATGTTGGTCAATGCAAGAATAACTTCATCATACTTCCCAATTCTCAAACCATGATCTAGATTTACCCACAAGACGTTTTTGTCCATCACATCAAGTATCTGACGGAGCAGGAGAAAATTAAAAATAGTGAAAAAGAGTTAAACACCAAAACATAATGCAAGGGCGTCTCCTGAGGCCTAAGTAATACTAGATTCTTGTTTGGTTAGAAAATGCACCTCTTTTTACATTCCTGCAGGAATTGACTAGAAAAGTGGCAAATTTATACGAACAAGAGAAAAAATCATGTGGCGGTACCTTGCGGATACGATCTGTTATTTCTTTTGTGCCTAGAATACGAGGAGAGTGTATATCATAAACCCCAGGACCGATTCCGCCCCCAAATTTCACATCATTCTAGAAAAATCTCCATGAGTTTTAATCAGAGCGAGAATTCTCAATGGTAATGACATCAACATCCTCCTCCTTGTTTCTAATTTTCCCCACTGTCTTAAGAGAAGGGACACCATGAACCTCAACCACTAACTCCAAACCACTAAGAATATCATTGTATGAGGCAAGAACTCTATCCACATCCTTTGCCAAATTATCTCGTGATTGGATACTAATGCACAACTGCACTTTATCATTCCGGGTAGTGATCCAATCTTTCTTCCGAAGAGTTGTTTGTGCCTCTCGATACCTATTGGCCCATTTATGGATGTTGCCCAGTGTTGTGGTGACATCTTTTAGCATGGAATAATTCTCTTTAGTGTCATATTATATGGCTAGAATAGCAACGATTGTATAATGTAACTTTATCATATCTTCATAAACCATTGCCTCGGCAGTGGTGGAAGTCGGTCGTGGCTCGACGCAAGGCTCTAGTTCTAAGTAGGGTTTCTAGGATGAAGCCTCTCCCCTGCTAATTTCGTGCTCCTATGGGGTCAAAGCTGGATTTGGTTAGCCTACCTAAAGGTTCGCCTGTGTCAACTGGTGCCATGGGTGTTAGTGCAAGAGTTTTTAGTGCTCATAGGGGTTGTCATATAGCTTTCAAGCATGGTAATTCCAGTGGAGGTGGTGAATTTGGTTGTCGACAAAGACAATTAGCTGGTCCTGCGAATGTCAAAGGTTGCAAGGCATCCGTGAGGGTGGAAGTAGGTGTGGAAGATCGGGTTGTGGTGACAGATCGAGTGCTCGTGGTCTAATGGGTGTGCGATTGTCGGTCATCGCAGGAGCTCTCCATCACTGTTGGAGATGCTTTAGTCCATCTTGGCTACATTAGAATCTCATGAAAACGTACGAAAAGAAGAAAATGAGGTCGTTATGGCCAAGCTGGAGCAACTCTAGTACTTTCAGTGCCACGTTCGGGAACAAATTGTGGTTGTCTGGTGTGAGCAAAATATTCTCATTGAGAAAGTTGAAAATTGGAATCCTGGCTCACCTTGAACAACATTTCGATTGTCTCTACCGCCCGCCTCCTCCTCCAAGGACGGGGCTGGATAATCCTGCCTCTATCACTTTAGATGACTAATTATGGTAATTGGAAAGTGACTAATTATGGTAATTGGTGTTTTGTTAGTTCTTTTTGTTTTTTTTTGCATATAAAGTCTATATGGTTGTGAGTCTCCCAGTTAGACATTTTTCTTTTTGTCTATAGTATGATTATAACAATAAACTTGGTCGAGGTGAAGCCACATGCATTTTGATATCATTACATATACCTTTTGATTAATAAAAAATCACCAACTTATTAAAAAAATATTTAAAATATAAATTTAAACATAAAATGAAATTTAAAAAAAAAATGGCAAATTTAAATAAAAAACACAATACCAAAAATTTAATTATAAATTCAAGTTTTAAAAATGCAAGTATTGGGAAATTTAAAATGCTAATAATTTAAAAAGAAACTTAAACATGTGATTAAATAATTAAAATTCTAAAATGAAAAATTAACTATATAATTTATAATTAAATACAAAGAATTTAAATAAAACTGGTCAAGAATTTAAAACAAAATTTGAGCATGTAATTAAGTAATTAAATACTCAAACTTAAATTAAAGATAAAATTTGTAAATTATGTTTACTTCTTCTATGTATTATATGTTTAATCATTATAAATTAATATAATTGTTATAGTTATTTGAGAATTCACAAATGGTAAAAATTGAATATAATTTTTTTTTTTAAGAAAAAATGAATTCATAAATAAGACATTTCAATGGGGTGCAAAGTTTATTTTGGTCTTGAAAATAATTGTAAAACGACAAAACTCGTAATGTGGGATAGAAAGAAGTTCCTCTTTGAAACTTTAATCACTCCTGTTATCTTATGGATGTGAGGTTTGGGGTTGTAGCACCTCTAGAGAATCCTGGAGAAATATTGAGCAAATCCAGAAGCGTTTTATAATGAATAACCTTAAAATTAAAAGCAATACACCCTATCCTATTCTCCTTATAGAAGTGGGTCTTTCCCCTATCGAGAGCCTAGCTATGACTAGCCTTTTATTGTACAAGCACAAGCTCAATAGCATAGGAGACCATAGACTTCCTAAGCTAGCTTTAAATTCCAGCCAAAATCACCTAAGTCTTAAACGAGGTTGGTATAAAGACACCAGGGCCTGGTTAAACCATTGGGATATCGACGAGAATTTTGCATTGCAAAACATCAATAACATTAAAAAAATTGTTACTTCTAAGTTCAAAGAAAAAATGTGGTGCGAGAAAGATCTAGCTGCTAAAAGAAAATTAAGGTATTATAAGGAGTTGATCAACCCCACCTTAGAAGATCAAAAGTATCTCTCTGTTTTAACTAGCTCAAAGAAGAAAATTAATATAGGCAATATTAGAACGAACTCTCATGAGCTCCATAGTGAAACAGGTCGTTGGACAGTTCCTAAAACACCATGTTTGGAAAGGATCTACCATCTTTGTGAGAATATGAACATTGAGGATGAAAATCACTTCCTCTTAGAGTGCCCCGCGTACAACCACATTAGAGCTCAATTTCATAATCTTTTTTGCAATGTTGACCTTCCTAGCCTTTTAAGATGTCAAAATTATAGTAAGCCCGGGTGGCTTCTCTCCAAGCTTTTTGAGCATAGGAATAAAATCTTAAATCAAATTAAATAACTCTTTTCTTTAGGTCCGATAGACCAAAAATTGGTCTCAGTGGACATTAACCATCATCATCATTATATATATATATATATATATATATATATATATATATATATATATATATATATATATAATTTAATTATTTCACACATTAATTTAAATATATATCTAAAATTTAAACATAAATCATGAGAATAAAAATATATATACTTATATTTAAAGTATAAAAACGAAAATGTAAAAAAGTAAAAATTAGAAGTTTGAGCATAACTTAAAATTTTAATAATGGAATTGTAATCTATTTCTTAAATCTCTTATATATTTTGGAGTTTTGTTGTTATGTTTTTAAGTTGAATTTGCTCAGAATTTATTAGGAATTTTAGTTGTCAAAACCTGTAATAATTTTTCAAGATGCTAAATTTATATATAGTTATAAATAAATTTTAAAAAGATAAAAAATCTCTATTTTAACCAAAAATTATTTCATAAAATCTTAACCAAAAACTCAAACTTATAAGTATTTAACAACACCAATGTTAAAAAAGCATAAACTTATAATGATTTAACAACATCAATGTAAAAAACCATATTGAATTTAAAAAACCTCACAATAAATTATAAAAAAATATAATATTATAAGGGATTATAATATATTAATATTAAAACGGACACTTTTACGAAGATTAAAAAAAATTACACACATTTAATATAAATTTTGAAATTTAAACCTATTAAAAGATGATAATTATGAAATATTTTTAAATTATTTTAAATTTAATATTAAAACTTAATATGAAAAATAAACCTATTAAAAGATAATAATTATGAAATATTTTAAAATTATTTTAAATTTAATATTAAAACTTAATATGAAACTAAAACAATAAAAATATAAAATATTATACAATATTAAAATACGAAATTAAAAAAAAATGTACTCGATTGAAATGTTAAAAGATTATACACCATTTAAAATAGTATACAATAGTAGAAGTTAAAAAAAAAAAAGATTTTATGAAAACGAAACATGTATCAAAAGATTTAACATAAAATATCCCAAATCTTTTGGATGATTCCATATTCAATGAGTAATTTTGGGGAAATACTTGTGCAACTATGTTGGTGGACAAGCTAACGAGGAATCTAATTTTATATTAGAAAATTTGAAAAGATCATAATAGTATTAATCATTTCATCCAATATTAATATCAAGTAATTATATTTATAATTATTTTATTTAATATAAATATCAAATAAATATGTACTAAGTTTATAAAATAATTTATATGAATATCAAATATTTATATAAGTCTATAAAATAACATAGAAATATGAATATCAATTAAATATGTATTAAGTTTATAAAATAGTTTATATAAATATCAAAATTTTGTATCAAGTCTATGAAATAATATAAAAATAAATTATATAGAAATTTAAAAAAATACAATAATTTTGAAAAAACACATTACATTTATTTTTAAAAAAAAACAATTTTTATACATAGAAATTTTAATAAACACAATAATTCCAAAAATACATATTAAATTCATATATATATGTGTGTATTTAAATGGAACATCTACACACTAACTCGCGCACTGGACCAATGCCTCTAAATGTGGACTGCTATCGTGGGTTGGTTTCATTACATGCATATTGGAATGTCAATATCACTAACCATGAACATTATATTTCATATTATATATTAAAAAATAACAAGTTAAATTCATTGTAATACAAATTTTTAAGTTATATAATGTTTGTAAAAATAAATATAAAAAGTTTATGGTAAGATTAAAAAATTATTTGAATGTCAATATCACTATTAAGTATGAACATTATATTTCATATTTCTTATATATTAAAAAGTGAGAAGTTAAATTCATTGTAATTGTAACATATCTTGGAAATATAAGGAGTTAGAAATTTTTTATACAAATTACCTCAAGGTAACTATCCAAATCACTATTCAAGATTCCTCACTAATCATTAGATAGAATTTTCACCAGTTCATAATGTAACCTTAGTATAAGAATAGTAAGTTGTTTAACCATTAACAACCACTATTATAGTACATTAACATAAAACTGTATGATGTAACCTTGCACTCATTTCATTATTCATTTAGTCATCAAATACTTGACATTATGAACATCTCAACAAGAAAGGAATCAACATCATCAATCTGACACAATAATCAATCACATCATTCAACACCAATATACCCTGGAAGCAAACGTTTAATTTTATTATTAAACACTCGTGAGGGTGTTCACCCCTCACTCAATGGACCATAAGGGAGACCATCCCTTAACCATTGTTATAAATATTACAAGGAAATATACAAATATCTAGCTTAAAGCCATTACAATAATTATGATAGCATTTACCCACTAATCTTCATATCTTCATATCTTGGTGGCATGGATGTACCTACAATGGACTATCGTACATTGGACCATCCTGCAACTCACACTCATTTGCATGAACCATTAATCATTTACCTGCCACCATGTTAAGCATAATATTTCCTTTGTATAAGTGAACATCATTTCTTGCTAGTGTTGTCTTCAACATACATTGGTGTCAAGATTCATAAAGTATTAATCAACCTATTCATAAATCTATACTAGTGATGCTTTTCCATCTACTCATGTACATTCATGACATGCAAGTAAAATATCTTAACATGTTTCCTTTAACAACACTACATATGTGCTAGTTATAAGCAATCACATTAACTAACATTTCCCTTGCATAAGCACACATTCTTACAATACAATAGTTACATCTGCCAAGCATTTCTTTAAAAGAAATGGATACATCAGTTACGACCTTCGTGCATGCGATTCACATAAAGTTTATCAAAATAACTAACCCTTGCATGCAAATACGTAAAGAAAACTAATCACAACAAATTTTGTTCATATGCATACAAATTCATATAGTTTCCAACATAATCTTCCCAATGGAATTCTTAACACAATCAAGTGTGCAAATACATGTTTCCTTCTCGATAAAACTTCGGTAATAAAACATAAAAATACATGTATTATTTTCCAAATATTATACAAACATTACCCACATATATATTCCAAGGAAACCAACGCATTAATATGGGTTCTATGCATGCAATCCATCTTCTTTTCCAAAGAATATTTCCCAATGTAGGCTCATTAAACATGTTATCATTTCTCACATACAACTGTATATTCTTTCCAATGAAAGAGAATACAAATCTTGCATGCATATACATGATCTTATTCTGAAAGAAACTAACATAATAATTATGATAGCATAAAGTATTTACATATAATTTTTGGAGATAGATATAGCTCAATAGATCTTCTATCCATGCAAAGAACATAACACTTTAACACAATGACTATTCTTTATGCATGAAAGATCTTATCACAATAGTTCTTCTTTAATATACGTAACAAAAATTCCCTTCTTGGAATTACACATCATTAACTATTATTTTCATGTAAACATATACCTAATTCTTTCTTAAAAGGAAGTTAATATAACTTAGTTTCTTTATGTAGTTTCTCATGCTTCCCTTTCAAGAAATTATCATAGATAATCATCTTTTATGCATAAAACTAGGCGACTGTACTAGGGTTATCTTAAACTTTTATGCATTATTGTTCTTGTATAAACAAGATTTGTATGCATATTTTATAAAAATAATTTTTATTTTTCATTAGTTCATGGACAAAACTCCTATCCAGTCTTTGTGCACTCATGCAACCTTTAAATAACAAATTTGTATGAACAATATTTATATACATATTTTATGAAAATAATCTTGTTCTTGTAAGAACAAGATTCATATACATATTTTATAAAAATAATATTTATTTTTCATTAATTCATGCACAAACCTCCTATCCAATCTTTGTGCACTCATGCAGCCTTTAAATGAAAACATAGGTAACATTTGTATACAAATTCATGGAAGCCCTTCCAAGAAAATTAATCTCACTAAATTTTATCTTTTCTTTTTCACCACCCATGAAAATATTTCACAAATTACCCTCTTTAACCTATCTCCATTTTGAAGAAAAAATAGCATGGATATCATGGATCCTATTTCTTTAAATATAATGTGCAATATTTTCTACACATTGATGCACACGTATCAAGCATCATTTTCCAAATAAATGACAATAATTCTTACCAATTCTAAAAAATATTTCCAAGAGAAATAACGATGTTAATTATATCTTTGTGCACCAAAACCAGGTATTACAAAGAAATCATTTTAAATAAAAATAGGACAGTCAATCATACCTTTCAACGTTACTAAATACAAAGACTTAGTCAATTCATCTTTCTCTCACAGTTTCTTCCTCTTATAATACGTGTATTGCCCTCATGAAGATGCGACAAGCATTATTGGTGAGGACATGAGATCTTTGGATAAATATTGCAGATACATCTTTGGAGAATGATTTCAAAGGCACTGGAAAACAATGCAGACACCCTTTCCATTCGAAGCATGCGTATTTTCGAATATGAATCAGTTCGTCATGTGAACAGAAAATATCCTACAAACGAATCACTCATCAAAATGGAAAGTATGGCAATGACATAGAGAGTTGTGGGTAGTGCAATTCCATCATCCCCTTAGCAAAGGAAACTGTAGGCTAGAAATGTTTTTCCTCTCCCTCATGCGCGAGGAAAATATGCTATTTTAAGACCCTCACCCTTTTTTTATTAATATCACTCCCCCCCTCTCAAGAGATCTAAGGTGAATAATGAATACCAAGGTTCGTTATCAAGAATTAGTTTCATTTTCAACCAATTCTTGATTAGAACAGTTACAATGAAATTAACATAAGATTGTTTTACCATGTGTAAATACATAATTTGGAGCAGGTACATTACATACTCCCCCCCTTGAAGACAACAATGTCCTCAATGTGCTTCTGTCACTAAAATTTAAACTTATACTCATGATATAGTAATATAAACAACCCAATGGTGGTCCTTCCCCTTCACAATGAAACACTTTCTTTTCCTTAAATTCCATTAATTGAAACAATAGTGTTTTTATCCATAATCATAAGCATGTATAGCTCAAAAAATATTCCATTTCCATTTTTAACCACTTATACATTATTCAAATTCATAAAAATATATAAAAATAACTATACCAACTTACCATTACTTACCAATTACTACTGGAAGTAATGATGACTTTTACATAAGCTCTCTGAGAATGATTGAACAACCCATCAACACTCCATGGAAAGTAGCCTGTAATGTATGACTAACAAATTCAATCACATTAGTCACACCATTTCCAATCAAATGAAATTCTTTAAACTATTATTCATTCATGAAATTTCAAGTAATATTTTAGTCACATTACTCTTCCTAGTCTTCAAAGAGCACCAACCCTCTATTCATGATAAATCATAAAAATTATAAATCAGTACACCAAGTGCACATTGTCTTAGCTCCCGCTAAATACATCCACATGGTACTTCAAAAAGTACTCAGAGAGCACCTAGCTCTGTAATCGTCCAAATGGTTAATCAATACACCATGTGCATATTGCCCTAGCCCCTCCTAAGACATTCAAAATAATAGTAATAAAATAAAGGAACTTATACTTTCAGTAATTTCTTTTCAAGCGCTAGGCTCCTTTCCTCTCAATATATACATAACATATTTACATAATATTATAAAAAATCATTTTAATATAACACATAATAGATTACTTAACTTGTTCTGCTATGATAACCACAATGGTAAACAAAATGCTCCTCCCAACCCATGGGAGTTGGTTTCCACAACCAAATCGAGTCTTTTTCACATCCAGACAGTTATTTGAAAAAAAACCATTCCAGGTCCAGTATGGAATTCCACTGGCAAACCAGCTCGAGAATTCCAATGACCACTCAAGGTCCAGTATAGGATTCCTCTTGGAAACATCATGCCTATTCCTCTGACAATGTCCCATCTATGAGGAATTTTGGGCCACCTCCAACAGGCTCCAAAATCAATAGAGTTGCATCACATTTTTTCTCTTCACCATCTTGCCAACTCTTTTCCCTTACTAAGATCATCTATCTCTAGGGAAAGGAAATCCAGGTAGGAAAATGCCATCAACCCCTCCGGGTAGGCAACCACCATCAACCTAAGGCCTTCTAGCCTTTCACAATTGTTCACAATTGTTTGGCATGTTAAATTTCTCTTTTAGCATTCTTTCCCACATTAGTTTACTTAAGGAATCATATGCACTTTATACATAAGGCAAAAGAAAATTTATGTACATCATACATCATACATGGCCCTCAACATGGATCCAATGATGTCTAGATTAACAAGGAACATGACTAACATACATGCGTTATACATTATTATTTCCCAAATAACAAAATCATGCACATCATAACATTATACTTTAACAATTACCATTGCAATTTTCACTGCAACATTTTACTTTCAAGGATTTTCTTGTTGCCATTAAGCTAACCATGCTTAATCTCATTAACAACACTAATCATAAATATGCATTGTTAAAAAAAATATTCACTTTAAAAATAATTTTAGTTTCATGCATACAATGGTGTCAAGCATACGATTATATACAAATACTCATTAATGTGTATATTTCAATAATGATTAGGGTAACATTCCCACAGGTAACAGTCCAACATTTTCCAATTCCAATAGTGTACTGTTACCAACAATCTGAAACATAAAGTAACAACTTATTCAAAACTTGTAATAATATTTCATCAAAACCAATTCATGCATGCAGGTTTTATTAGTTACTCATACAACACTAACTAATCAATCCCACTAATAATATTAATGCATCCATGACATGACTCATTCAAAAAATAGTCATTATAGTCAAGTCTCACTACTTGACCCATTGTGTATTTTTAACATCTGAAAGGGTTCATTCAATTTCATTTTAAAACACTCTATTATCCTCTTCAAGTAATTTCCTCATCTTTTGCATTCATTCATTAGTTTCACACACCACAACTATACACATTCATCTTTTTCAAGTAGTGCATGGTAACTTTAGTTATGTTCATTAAATGTATGAGTAATATGTCATATACCCAAATGTTAATAGTCAACTCTCACTTTCACTAGTGAGTAGTCAGGTTGTTCATAAGCACAACAAAGGTTTTATTGTCTTTTATCCTCAAAAGGATTCCAATGTTATGAAAACCGTTTTGCAACAACATTTATTACTTATTACTCTTCAATGTAATTATAAACATGAATCACACATCTCATGTCAAAAGTAGACTACTGCATATATCAATCAATATGTATATTACTAGAACCATATATCAATCAATATCTAGATTGCTAGAATCATACCTTAACTAATGTCCATTAGTAGCATACCTCAATTTCTTTTCGCTTAACAAATCCCAAAGGCGTCAATGCTGCAACCTTTAGCTCTGATACAACTTGTAACATACCTCGATATTCTCACATGGAAATACAAGGAGTTAGAAAAAATTTATACAAATTACCCATGGGTAACTATCCAAATCACTATTCAAGATTCCCCACTAATCATTAGATATAATTTTCACTAGTTGATAGTGTAACCTTAGTATAAGAATAGTAAGTTGCTTAACCATTAACAACCACTATTGTAGTACATTAACATAAAACTATATGATGTAATCTTGCACTCATTTCATTATTCATGTAGTCATCACATACTTGACATTATGAACATCTCAACAAAAAAGGAATCAACATCATCAATCTGACACAATAATCAATCACATCATTTAACACCAATATACCCTAGAAACCCCGTAGGGTGAAAACCAGCAAATGTTTAATTTTATTATTAAAGTCTCATGAGGGTGTTCACCCCTCACTCAATGGACCATAAGGGAGACCATCCCTTAACCATTATTATAAATCTTACATGGAAATATACAAATATCTAGCTTAAAGCCATTACAATAATTATGATAGCATTTACCCACTAACCTTCATATCTTCATATCTTGGTGGCATGGATGTACCTACAATGGACCATCGTACATTGGACCATCTAGCAGCTCGCACTCATCTGCATGAACCATTAATCATTTACCTGCCACCATGTTAAGCATAATATTTCCTTTGTACAAGTTTACATCATTTCCTGCTAGTGTTGTCTTCAACATACATTGATGTCAAGATTCATAAAGTATTAATCAACCTATTCATAAATCTATACTAGTGATGCTTCTCCATCTACTCATGTACATTCATGACATGCAAGTAAAATATCTTGACATGCTTCCTTTAATAGCACTGCACATGTGCTAGTTATAAGCAATCACATTAAATAATATTTCCCTTGCATAAGCACACATTCCTGCAAGACAATAGATACATCTGCCAATCATTTCTTTAAAAGAAATGAATACATCAGTTACGATATTCGTGTATGTGATTCACATAAAGTTTATCAAAATAACTAACCCTTGCATGCAAATACGTAAAGAAAACTAATCACAAAAAATGTTGTTCCTATGCATACAAATGCATATATTTTCCAACATAATCTTCCCAATGGAATTCTTAACACAATCAAGCGTGCAAACACATGTTTCCTTCTCGATAAAACTTACGTAATAAAACATAAAAATACATGTACTATTTTCCAAATATTATAAAAACATTACCCACATATATATTCCAAGGAAACCAACGAATTAATTTGGGTTCTATGAATGTAATCCATCTTCTTTTCCAAAGAATATTTCCCAATGTAGGCTCACTAAACATGTTATCATTTCCCACATACAACTATATATTCTTTCCAATGAAAGATAATACAAATCTTGCATGCATATACATGATCTTATTCCAAAAGAAACTAACATAATAATTATGATAGCATAATGTATTTGCATATAATTTTTGGAGATGGATATAGCTCAATAGATCTTCTATCCATGCAAAGAACATAACTCTCTAACACAATGACTATTCTTTATGCATGCAATTATTCTTTATGACTATTCTTTATTCTTAGAATTACACATCATTAACTATTCTTTTCATGTAAACATATACCTAATTCTTTCTCAAAAGGAATTTAATATAACTTAGTTTCTTTATGTAGTTTCTCATGCTTCCCTTTCAAGAAATTATCATAGATAACCATCTTTTATGCATAAAACTAGGCAACTGTACTAGGGTTATTTTAAACTTTTATGCATTATTGTTCTTGTATGAACAAGATTCATATGCATCTTTTATTAAAATACTCTTTATTTTTCATTATTTCATGGACAAAACTCCTATCCAATCTTTGTGCACTCATGCAGCCTTTAAATAAAAAATTTGTATGAACAATATTTATATACATATTTTATGAAAAGAATCTTGTTCTTGTATGAACAAGATTCATATGCATATTTTATAAAAATAATATTTATTTTTCATTAATTCATGCACAAACCTCCTATCCAATATTTGTGCACTCATGCAGTCTTTAAATGAAAACATAGGTAACATTTGCATACAAATTCATGGAAACCCTTCCAAGAAAATTAATCTCACTAAATTTTATCTTTTCTTTTTCACCACCCATGAAAATATTTCACAGATTACCCTCTTTAACCTATCTCCATTTTGAAGAAAAAATAGCGTGGATAGCATGGATCCTATTTCTTTAAATATAATGTGCAATATTTTCTACACATTGATGCACACGTACCAAGCATCATTTCCAAATAAATTACAATAATTCTTACCAACTCTGAAAAATATTTCCAAGAGAAATAATGATGTTAACTATATCTTTTTGCACCAGAACTAGATATTACAAAGAAATCATTTTAAATAAAAATAGGATAGTCAATCATACCTTTCAACACTACTAAGTCAATTCGTCCTTCTCTCACAGTTGCTTCCTCTTATAATACGTGTATGGCCCTCATGAAGATGCGGCATGCATGATTAGTGAGGACATGAGATCTTTATAGAAAGATTGCATAGACATCTTTGGAGAACGATTTCAAAGGCACAAAAAAACAACACAAACACACTTTCTATTCGAAGCATGCATATTTTCGAATATGAAGTAGTTCGTCATGCGAATAGAAAATATCCTGCAAACGAATTGCTCATCAAAATGGAAAGTATGGTAATGACATACAGATTTTTGGGTAGTGTAATTCCATCATCCCCATAGCAAAGGAAACTGCAATCTAGAAATGTTTTCCTCTCCCTCATGCGCGAGGAAAATATGCTATTTTAAAACCCTCACCCTTTTTTTTATTAATATCGCTTCCCCCCCTCAAGAGATCTAAGGTGAATAACGAATACAAAGAGTCATTATCAAGAATTCATTTCAGTTTCAACCGATTCTTGAGTAGAACAGTTAAAATGACATTAACGTAAGATTGTTTTACCATGTGTAAATACATAAGTTGGAGTAGGTGTGTTACATACTCCACCCCCCCCCCCCCCTTGAAGACAAAACCATCCTCGGTGTGCTTCTCTTGCTGAAACTTAAACTTATACTCATGATATAATAATATAAACAATCCAAAGGGGGTCCTTCCCCTTCACAGTGAAACACTTTCTTTTCCTTAAATGTCATTAATTGAAACTAATGTTTTTATATATAGTCATAAGCATGTATAGCTCAAAAAATATTCCATTTCTATTTTTAACCACTTATCCATTATTCAAATTCATAAAAATATTGAAAAATATCTATACCAACTTACCATTACTTACCAATTACTATTGGAAGTAATGATGACTTTTACACAAGCTCTCTGAGAATGGTTGAACAACCCATCAACACTCCATGGAAAGTAGCCTGTAATGTATGACTAACAAATTCAATCACATTAGTCACACCATTTCCAATCAAATGAAATACTTTAAAATATCATTCATTCATTCAATTTCAAATGATATTGTAGTCACAGTACTCTTCCTAGTCTTTAGAGAGCACCAACCCTCTATTCATGTGTAATGTTCCAAATTTCTCAATAAAATATTTGGAAAATTAATTTTTCTTTTATTTTAATAAAAGGAATAAAATGGGTGAGGGAGCCCATTTAGCAATCTAATAAACACTCCTAAGGTGAAAAAAGTCACTTAAGTGGCCTAAGTTAGCAGCCCAAGTGTGAAAAGGGGCCAAAATCAAGTGAGCTAGACCATGGTTGACCCAAGTCAACAACGTACACTAGAGGGGAAGCTTGCACAAGAAGATTGTGTAGTTGGATGGAGGGAAATTTGAAATGAGAGAAACCCTAATGTGAGTGGGGTCCATGCATGCCTTGCATAAAAGATGAAGGAAAGCCATTTTTGAGGATCATCTTGGAAGAAAGAATTCGAAGTTGAAGCTACCTTCAACTGAGGGAGCTTGTGTTGCTTAGCAAAAGAGGGATTATTGTTTAGGAATGCCCTTCTCTTCCATGGGAGGCCATGGAAAGATTGTTCTTCATTTTCCTCACATATTGGCTTGAGGCTAAAGTAGTCATTTGCAGCTACTATGTTATTCTTGCAGCAAGAGAACGCTGGAGTTGCTGATGTTGTTGTGAAGGACCTTCATCATCTCATTTCCAGAGATTGTTTTGTAGAGGAGGAGCCATCTCTTTCTCTAGGAGATCAACAAAGGAAACCTCGGAGCTGATATTGCTTATTTTGGCATTGGGCCACATGTTTCTACTCATGCCCAGCATAGTCCCTTCCTCTTACAGCATTATTCTCAGAGAGGGTTTGCAGGTGGAGTTCATTTTGTGCACTAGTGAGTGCAATCTTCAGTAAGGGGATCAGCCCCTTCACTTTGGAAATCATTGGAGGAGGTATCATTGTTTATTGCAGCATCTACTTCCTTCTCCCATGTTGTATTATATTTGAGTTGCAGCAGCTACACTGCAACTCCGGCATTTTCCAGTTTTATGTATTTTATCCAATCCCTTGGAGGATTGTTATAATAATGTTTTATGGGGTTGAGATCTTGCTCCCCCATATTTATTTGAGCTCTTATTGCTGTATCATCATATTTATATCATTTTTCAGTCATTTTCTCCTATAGACTGCGCAGTTATAGTGTAGTTGGGTCATGTAGCAGTGTATTTCCTCATTGCATGTACATTTTCCTTTGAGGTTGATTTGCACTCACCTTGAGAGGTATTTTCCTCAAGGATTTTGTATAATATTTGCTGCTACACATTCTATATCAGATTTGTAATATTCTTGCATTATGTGAGACATTATTTCACTGTTGCTACTTGTTGAAGTTTTCATACTACTGAAGATTCTCTCATTAAGCATTCTTTCGGTATACTTGTTGGTGGGAGATCTGAATAACCTACTTAAGGTTATTTCTTTGAGCTTATACTCTGCAGGGAGTTTGTATCAGCTATATTCTAAGGCATCCCAGCACTTTATTGCCTTATTTTCACATGGGCTTCCTTATACAACGTCCTCTTGGAAATTGTTGCAGAAATTCCTTGAAGGGAATTATTAGCCTTTGACAAGTTCTATTGGCAGAGTCTACTAGTGGGCCAGGTAGCCTCTGGATCTCATCCTTCTTTATGAAGGTGACATATCTAGTAAATTCCCCTAACATTCAATCTCTGAAATAGTTCAGTGTTGATCGTTAATACTCCTGGAGTTGGAATATTGGAATATCTTAAGATATTCCCAATGGAGTAGAAATTTCCCATTTGGGATATTATAGTGGTATCAGAGCTTTGAGCTTGGCTCATCCTGTGAAGTTCAAATTTTATAGAAGAAGAGGCCAAAGTGATGCCGAGGATGAGATTGATCTCATCAATTTTCAGATCCAGCAACAACCTCTCCAAGGAGGTTGAGGAGACAGAAAAGGAGAAGAGGAAGGACCATGCACTTCCTATTCTCACAGAGAAGCAGAGCAGAAGCATGTAGAACACTTGGAATTCGAATTCTAAGTGAATATCTTGCTGAATATGGAGCAACCCTAGAGTATTCCAAGAGACTCTATCTTTTTCACACTTGTTCAGCAGAAAGAGGGAAGAACTTGGTGGTTCAGCCATGGAAGGCATGCAAGGGTTTCTACTCTTGTTGATTTTCTTAGATCTTGAGAAAAATATTTGGCCAAAGGAGGGAGGAGCCCTCACCACCAGAGGCACATGCCAGCATTGTCACATTCATGGAGGAGTAGCCTCCACCTTCAGCTATTGAGGCAGCCAGCACACTTGAGGAAGAGACTCTTGCAGCAACACAAGATGGTTCCAAATCTCTCCAAGGTATGCATGAGTTTGCATCTATCATGGAGGATTGTAAATTATTTCATGTTGATTTTCTTGAGGAGGGAACTTTCATTGCGCTATGCCATTTTGAGGAAAGAAACCCTCATCATCCTCATGCACTATTGATTAGCCATGCATCACATGTGAGGGTGGGGTTTTGAAATTTTGTCATAAAGGAGATTTCCTTTCAATGTCCCATGAAATGAAAAAGGAGAAATCTATTTTGGGGCAATGGTAGCTCTTGTGAAAGAGGTACCAAGCGGTAGGATACTTACACCAAAGAGCAGAGCCTTATGGATGGCATGTGCCCAGTGGAAATGTGGAGGATCCATAACCCACAGGTCCCAGGATCATTTCACAATTATTGCTCTTGATGGACAAAGAGGAGAGCATGGGTGCATCATGATGGGATGATATCTCTCTTATTATTCATTATGTTCCCATCTCAGATTGAGTATGGTGGAAGTATGGAGGAGCAGCAAACATTGTTGTTGCTCAAGTTCTATTTGGTTGTTGCGGGAGCAAGAGGGGCACTAGCCTAGTGCAAGAGGATTTCTCTTTGATCTTGGATGCCCAAGCAGCACCTTCTTCATGGGAGGGGCTCTACATTTGCAGCAACATGATGGGAGGAGTCTTTGGCGAGATTCATGTCAAAGAGGGGAGCTTTGAGATGACAGTGGCCCTACTCCAAAGGCCAGCAATGCTATCACTTGAGAGCTTGAGTTACTTGTTGGAGTGTCCTTCAAACCACTTCACAAGTGATGTATTTTAAAGGCATGTAGAATAAGAGCATGGAGGAGTAATGGAGGAGAGCACCCCTTACTACATTTTTACTTTCTTGTCTTGGTTGCACAAGCACAAGAATAAAAAATCTACATGCAGTATTTATGGGTTCTTCTTTCATGAATTTTCATGCATATTCTTCATTGATGGAGGAGTCCACTTGGGAGGGCTTTCTAATGGATTCATATCAAAATATGGCTAGATGCATAGCCTGATAGATGATGAGATGGTTGGCACAACCACTCCCCTACTATGTTGCAATAAGGGAGACTTTTCACTTGAGCCATTTCAGCTCAAAGGCCAAAGTACATGATGATGAAGGTAATTGTTTGTGACATGCTTTGCACTCTCTTATCTTTATGAGAAGCATATCAGATCAATAGGGATCCTTCCTTCTTGCACATTGTGTTTTGTTGTACTTATGGTTTATTGTAGCAAAATGATGGTTATTTCAGCAGAGGGTTGTGGGGGAAAGCCACATGGATTTTGGTGTGCACCTTTGACACCAAAATGTGTTTCCATGATCACACCTTGCAGGACAGATATGGCAGCAAAAAAGTGGCTGCAAAGACACTTTTTGCAACATATATTGAGGCAGGAAAGTGGCCTTGCGCTGGTTCCATGCATGGGACCATGTTTCACCTCCTTGCTCTCATAATTTTATGCTTCCATATGTTGTTGGTGGAACGTTGTTCAGTGGAAGCACTGTTTTGAAGGAGGGAAATAAATTGAATATGCCCATTGGGCGTGTGATTCTCCCTAATTTACATGTTGTATGTTTCAGGAGAAGCAATAGGCAGCCCATGATTGCCAAACTTCATATCTTTCCTTCGTGTGGGAGGAGCTATTTGGAGAGTTTAAATTTTTGGAGGAGGCACTTCATGGTTTTTATGATTGATGGGGTGGCTTAGATCTCTTTTGAAGACCATTTCATTTCAGCCATATATAAGCAATAGCCCTATATGTATCATGAGGAGGGAGAGACTCATTGGGTGGATGTGCCCTTTGGGAGAGAATACCTCCATTCTTTTTGCAGCACATGCTCCAAGGGGAGTATGGAAGAAGATATGATCACCATGTTCGGCCATGTGTTTTTCCATGAGGTGAACCATATGATTGTTTGGATACCATATGTTGATTAATTCCAACTCATCACATATGAGATCATTTGGGCCAGCTTGATTTGCAGCGTTGGAGGAGAGGTCCTTGGGGATCTAGACTTCATCTTGCCTCTTGAAGGCAACACTATTGCATCCCAAGTTCAGCTTTCACTCCACATTCATCATAAGTGGAGAAGAGGACAGCATGGGGTAGGCTATGGAGCTTACCAAGTTCAGAAATTTAGCCCACCTATTTCTCATGAGCACAAGGTGGAGGAGTACTTTCAGGATTTGCCTAGTTGGAGGGTGACTCATTTTTATTGGTTGATTGCTTGGGGATGGAGGATCTACATGAGGATATTTCAGACTCCATGCCTTGAGTGGAGGACTTTTTGCAGTTCATCCTTGCTCTTGCTTGAGGACAAGAAAGTTTTGGGAGGGGAGGACTGTAATGTTCCAAATTTCTCAATAAAGTATTTGGAACATTAATTTTTCTTTTATTTTAATAAAAAGAATAAAATGGGTGAGGGAGCCCATGTAGCAATCTAATAAACACTCCTAAGGTGCAAAAATTCACTTAACTGGCTTAAGTTAGCAGCCCAAGTGTGAAAAAGGGCCAAAAGCAAGTGAGCTATACCATGGTTGACCCAATTCAACAATGTACCCTAGAGGGGAAGCTTGCACAAGAAGATTGTGTAGTTGGATAGGGGGGAATTTGAAATGAGAGAAACCCTAATGTAAGATTGCATAGTTGGATGGAGGGAAATTTGAAATGAGAGAAACACTAATGTGAGTGGGATCCATGCATGCCTTGCATAAAATATGAAGGAGAGCCATTTTTGAGGATCATCTTGGAAGAAAGAATTCGAAGTTGAAGTTTCCTTCAACTGAGGGATCTTGTGCTGCTTAGCACAAGAGGGATTCCTATTTAGGAATGCCCTTCTCTTCCATGGGAGGCCATGGAGAGATTGTTCTTCATCTTCCTCACATCTTGGCTTGAGGCCAAAGCAATCATTTGTAGCTACTGCATTATTCTTGCAGCAATAGAATGCTGGAGTCGCTGGTGTTGCAGTGAGGGACCTTCATCATCTCATTTCCGGAGCTTGTTTTGTAGAGGAGGAGCCATCTCTTTCTCTAGGAGATCAGCAAAGGAAACCCCGAAGCTTATATTACATATTTTGGCATTGGGCCACATGTTTCTACTCATGCCCAGCACAGTCTCTTCCTCTTACAGCGTCATTCTCAGAGAGGGTTTGCAAGTGGAGTTCATTTTGTGCACTAGTGAGTGCAATCTTCAATAAGGGGATCAGCCCCTTCACTTTGGAAATCATTGGAGGAGGTATCATTGTTTATTGCAGCATCTACTTCCTTCTCCCATGTTGTATATTTGAGTTACAGCAGCTACATTGCAACTCTGGCATTTTCCAGTTTTATGTATTTCAGCCAATCCCTTGGAGGATTGTTATAATAATGTTTTATGGGGTTGAGATCTTGCTCCCCCATCTTTATTTGAGCTCTTATTGTTGTATCATCATATGTATATCAGTTTGCAGTCATTTTCTCCTATAGACTGCGTAGTTATAGAGTAGCTTGGTCATGTAGCAGTGTATTTCCTCATTGCATGTACATTTTCCTTTGAGGTTGATTTGCACTCACCTTGAGAGGTATTTTCCTCAAGGATTTTGTATAATATTTGCTGCTACACATTCTATATCAGATTTTTACTCTTCTTGCATTATGTGAGACATTATTTCACTGCTGCTACTTGTTGAAGTTTTCATACTGCTGAAGATTCTTTTATTAAGCATTCTTTTGGTATACTTGTTGGTGGGAGATCTGAATAACCTGCTTAGGGTTATTTCTTTGAGCTCATATTTTGCAAGGATTTTGTATCAACTACATTATAAGGCATCCCAGCACTGGATTTCCTTATTTTCACATGGTCTTCCTTATACAGTGTCCTCTTGGACATTGTTGCAGAAATTCCTTGAAGGGAATTATTAGCCTTTGACAAGTTCTATTGGCAGAGTCTGCTAGTGGGCCAATTAGCCTCTGGATGTCATCCTTCCTTGTGAAGGTGACATATCTAGTAAATTCCCCTAATAATCAAACTCTGAAATATTTCAGTGTTGATCGTTAATACTTCTGTAGTTGGAATATTGGAATATCTTAAGATATTCCCAATGGAGCAGAAATTTCCCATTTGGGATATTACATCATGATAAATCATAAAAATTATAAATCACTACACCATGTGCACATTGTCTTAGCTCCTGCTAAATACATCCACACAGTACTTCAAAAAGTACTCAGAGAGCACCTAGCTCTCTAATCTTACAAATGGTCAATCAGTGCACCATGTGCATATTGTCCTAGCCCCTGCTAAGACATTCAAAAGAATAGTAATAAAATAAAGGAACTTATACTTTCATTAATTCATTTTCAAGCATGTTGGTTTGAGGGGTCCTAACCCAGGTTCAGAGGTTAAGGTTTGCCAAAAAACTGCTATACTATTGGCCATTTCAGCAATGACCTACTTGTGCTGGCCAAGGTCTCACCTGAAGCAGTATGGGAGGGAGTTGGAACCAGGTTTCCACACCCTGGGAGAGAGTAGGTAATGTGAGGCAGATGTGTATGATTACTTGCTAGGTTTACCCAGAACAATTCTATTCGTAGCCCTTTTAATATTATATTCAGCATAACCATAACAAATCTATCAGATATAGTCAGTACATTCACATCCACGTGCGCATTACCAAATATCATCACAGAGCACTATAATCGCAGCTAATAACATATCACAGATATACTTATTCCAATAACATAGATACATTCACAGCTAATAATCGTCACAGATACACTTCAGTAGTAAACATAACCAATTCAGATAGCACACAGATACTTTAAAGATGCTTCACATTCATTAACATTCAGATCCGTTTACAACCAAAACCAGCCCACACACACAGCCTAGCGGGGTCCACACACAGCAGCACTGAGGATCTTCGCGCACACAACTAGCAAGAGTCCTTGTTGGGCCAAAATTGTAATCTACGGATAAAATATGCTTCCCTAGACCAGTGTCTAGTCTAGAACAATAGGTGAAAGGCTGCACTACCCTTTTTCCTAACTCAGAACAGATACACAGAGAGGATTGGATGCTTACTTGTTTTAGTCGCTTCCAAATGGCTCCTTTATGTCGCTTCCACTACAACTTCAAATTCAAGCGGGTTCAAATAGTTGAATGCTTCCTACAAGAAATAACACTGAAACAGCAGAAGATGCAATAATATATATATCTATTCAAGTTAATTAGCCAAATCAGTTAAGCATAAACTACATTCATCAACCAAGATTTTGCAATATGGAAAATCAAAGTAAACATGGATGCATGTAGGGAAAAACAAGTACTCTTTATTGATGATAGAAGGAGAGGTTACAACCTAGTGACTGATTCATTGTGAAATTCCAGCAAAGTTCCCAAGTCTCATCGTGCAGCATAAGTCTCTCCAACAGCAGCTCCACAAATCAAACTCTCTATTGAAAATTCTCTAGCATTTCCCTACTCAAATTCTTCCTCCCAAAAACTTAGATCTGTGTTCAATTTATAGAGGAACTGTAGGCAGTTTTTTAATCAATAACATTCTGAAAATAGGAAAGATATGTTTCCATTCATGTAGATGTCAAATGGACACTTGGATCTGAAGCTTGATACATGTGAACCCTTCTAGAAGACACTGGCCAAGTGGAGATTCCGAAACAATGATAATTTCACTCCCAATGTGACCAACACACCTTTGAATGTTGGGAAGTGCTTTGCAGAGCAGCCTTGAATGGGGCTACCTGCATATGCAACGCACTCAGGCCCCTTAGAGCCTGCGTTGGTGAGCTCCCACATGTTTAATAATAAGCTTCAAACCATGGAAAAGCCTTGCTTAAATGAACATATTTTGTTTGATTCATGTTTTTTCCTATCTTAGGGCATTTAGAAACTGAGATAATAGGAAATGATAGACCCTTTGATCATCGGTCCTGGAGATGATGCCCAATTAACCAATTCATTGGGAATGGTGCCCAAATTGACCTATAACAATTGCCCCCTAAAGCATGAGATCCAAATAATAAGAACATTTGATTGAGATGCTTTACACTATGATGAGCGTAGAAACAAAACAGAACGGTCACCTGCATCAATATTGCAATACATTACATCATGATAAATCCTCTATTGATATGCTCAGGGTAGGCATTCCCATAGTCAGCACATAAAACAATCTAATAACATGTACATAATTTAGAAAGTCATCTACATTGGAATGTTGCCCAAATGAGACATCACCTACATATATAGGCCCATGTTTTGGATGACAATCTGTATGTAATGTCACGGTACAGATGATGTGTACAACAATCCTGAATCGCAGCCCAGATGGTTGAAACTAGATCCGAGGTCTTCTTATCTCTTTCACTCGATCATTTAGGTACTGTAATGTTCCTAATTTAGCTTCAGCTAATGGGAACATTAATTTTTCTCTTAAAACTTAGATTGATGAATAAATGGGCAAGGAGGCTCATAATTTGCTCAAATATGAATAAAAATCCTTCCTAATGTGAAAGGGGATCATGTAATAACCAGTTCAAGCATCCACATGCGTGAAAAAGGTCAAGTTTGACCAATTCAACACAATTTATCTTTAATAAAATTGGATCCTCAAATAAATCTACTCAATATGAATGGAGATGAATTCAACAAGTTAAATTGAAGACCCCTTGAGTGTGAACGGGGAAAAGGCATGAAGACTCAGTCAAGGATGATCCCAAGCAGATTTACTTAGTCAAGCTTGACTAACTCCAACTGCGTTGTATCAAGATGATCTTCACTTAATGGGGCAACGTAATTTTAGATGAGGAAGCTTGGTAAGGAAGCAACCCCTTGGTGGAGTGGGACCCTTAGAGAAGAAGCTACTCATCTATATAATGAAGGAATGGAAACTATTTGAGGGGAGATTGGAATTCATATTTTCATATGGTCTTTTCAGACTTCCGACATTCTCAGCTATTTAGCTGAGTTGCTGCACTGTTTAGTGCAAGGGTTTTTTCCAAGTGGGAATACCCTGCTCTTTCTTGGAGATCTTGTAGCAAGGGATCTAAGGAGAGCCTCTAATCTACAAATTCCACAATCCAGTATTGGGCCAAGCACTTTTACACTTCATCTACGTATTCCACTCAGAAAACTGCATTATTTTCCAGGAGGTGCAATGGAAAAGGGTAAATCCCCCATTGTTTTGAGCTAGTTTCCCAAGAGGAGAACCATTGTCTCTTCCGGTAAGCTAGCCAATGGGTATACATCCATTTATTTGTATTCTTATTCATTTTGGAGAAGGGTTTCAGTAATAAAATTCATTTCCAGATATATATCTGTAGGTGCTACTCTTGTATATCATTTTTTGTTGAGAAACCCTTGCTGGGTGATCTTAAGATCCATGTAAAAAGAGATTAGATATATTTTTTCACGCTTATTTGAGTACATTAATGAAATATCAGATTTTTCCCTGAAATTTTTGAAGCATGGCCTCCATTGACTGTGCAGTTCCTTTATGTAGTCATTTTATTATTATTGTAGCTCCTCAATCTTGAGGGTTTTTCATGTAAATCTTATGTTTATCATTGCTTATTGCTCCAGCCATGTTCTAAATATGGTTTCCTAATGATTCACTATTTTCCATCTAACACCTTCAAAGAATCACACTGCTACAGCTTCAGAACTTTCTGCATACTCTAAGTCATGGGAAACTAGGGTTTTCTAGCCTAGTTTGGGAAGGAGAAGTTATTTAACTTAGCTAGAACGCTATGTTTGAGCTGAAATTCGGAGAATAGGTCCCTCATGACCTAAGATAACAGCTCTAGCCATCCCCATCCCATGTTTCAATGCAGATTTCTAAATACACCCATTTTAGGGCTGAATTAGCTGCTTTTCCCCAACTTTTACATCATAAATATGAATCAATGTTGCTGTTGTGGTTTCCAAAGATATATTTTAGTCTATTACATACATTTTAAGCTTATTCATCACATCAGGACTGTTATACAGTTGGTTCATTGCTGAATCCTAAAAAAGGATCATTACAGTGGTATCAGAGCTTCAATCTTGGCTCAGCCTGTGAGCCCAAGAATTATGGAGTATTATCATGGGGAGGAGGATATCTACAAAATAAATCAATGCAAACCCTGGTTTTCTGGAGAAAACAGGTTCTTATAACTTCTCCTTTCAAAACTACAAGGCAAAAGCAAAGGCAACAAAGAAATGAGGAAGGGAAATGAAGGTCCCTCGACAAGATCTGCAAGATCTGCATATGAAGAATGTTTTACATATTCATCTTATGGATATGAGCACTCAGCCATATCATCAAACCTACCACGTCTATCAGCAATTTCTTCATGAAGAGGAAGAAAGAAGATGTGCCAAAGAAAGATACTCTTGGTGATTATTTGCAGGAATATGAAGATCAATCCGAGGAGTTCAAATATCACTTGAAATTCCAAGGGTTTTGCCAAATGAAGGAGGAAAGGAGCACAAGGAGCAAGAAGCAAGGTGAGGGTAGATTCTTTCTATCCACTTTTGATGGATCACCTCTATGTCCAGCTAGGGCTTGGGTGAAGGAGCTAGACACCTTTGTGCAGCAACATCAAGTTTCAGAATCTGACGCCATCAAAGTAGCAGCACTGCATTTTTAGGGTAAGGCCTATGCTTGGTGGTTGTTTGAAACATTAGGCCTATGCTTGGTGGTTTTTTGAAACATTTTCCTTAAATAATTCAAATACATCTACTTATGCAAATTTCATTGAAAGTTTAGTAGAGAGGTTTGATGATATTTCTTGTGAAACATCTTCTATTACAACTATCAAACCACGACTTTTGCATGAGTTGGGAGGATATATAAATACAACTCCATTTCTGAAAACCAATGAAGATGAGGTGAGCTTTTTTGATGCTTTGCCAAGGGCAAGATCTCCTTTGGATGAAGGGCTTTCTTCTCAAAGGAAAGACATGAAGTTTCCTTCTTCAAAAGAAGACCAAGATTTGAGGTCTCTTGTTGAAGATAAGGAACCTTCAACTATTGAAGAGGAGAAAGGGAAGGCATGGGAGAATAACGCAGTCATGAAAAGAGAACTTCAAGCACATCATGGAGAAGAGGATGGAGCACTTGCTCCAAGAAAAGAAACTCTTGCACTCTTGCAAGGAGTTTCAAAAGGTCTCACACATAGAGCTCTTGGCATAACACATGAGCATCATGTACTTTCATTGCCAAGTGATGGGATCTTGAAGATAGGAGGAGGAAAAGAAAAGGAATTGCATCATGAGATGAAGAGTATGAACCCTTATCTATTTCAGGGCTTGAAAGAACAAAGGAGGTAAGAGGACCCATGCAACAAGGGTAGGTACAAATCTGTCCACCTACATTCACATCTTACTCTATGCATTGATGCCTCTTTGCAAGGAGGCATTTCAACAAGAAGACCTCCAGATTGGAGGGAAACTAAAGTGTTCTCTCAACTATATGCAGCAGCAACATATTTGTTTAAAGAGGGAACCTTGGAAGGAGCCACTACAGCACTGAAAACCATTGATGGAATGCTACGAAAAGTTCTAAATTGACCTTGTTTTCTTCCATTCATCTATTTTCATTAGAGGAGATAGATTCAGAAATTTGTGCTGATATGAGCATAGTATCAAGAGGCTATTCCATATCTTTGGGGAAGCAAAGGATACTCCAATATATAATGAATATTTTTTAACATAACAAAGAAATAATTTCATTTTTGCATGCAGGAGCAAAGAGGTGGAAATTTTTGAGAAAGAGAACCTTTCAAGGGAAGGGTGAATTTCCTAAACTTCAATCTTGTCTTGAGAAAGATCGGCTACAAGAAGGACAGAAAAATAAAGTTGGGAATACTCCAACATGTGACTTTTACATCAAGCATGTCAATGAGGAGATCCATCATATGACAAATGCATCATTTCATATTTCTACAGCGCTGTCAATGTTGGGAAGCCTAGACCCTTATTGGGAGTCCCAACTCTTGATGGAATATTCTAAGGACCTATTCACATGTAAGGTTCTTGATGGGAAATCCATGGATGAAGAGTATGAGGTAGTTAATGGAATCATTTATGTTCATAATCAGATCTACTTAACCAAATATTCCAAGCTCAAGAATAAACTACTTGATACAACTTATGAGGTCTTGCTTTCAAATCCCACTAGTTTCATTAAAACATGTCATACTATATTATATGGATTCATGTGGGAAAATTTTAGAAAAGAGATGCACTGTCATATGAGTAAGTGCATGGATCATTTGCTGGTTGAGGAGGGACTTAGCCCTTTGGAAGAGTTATCATTATCACCCCCTTATTTATTGAGTGTGAGAGGGAGCTCATCCATGAGCTACCTTGTTGATTTTAGACAAGTGTATGACAAACATTGTATTACTAAATCTCATGATGTATTCATTATATGCTTGTATCTTCTTAACACTCATGTGCAGGTCTTGGCTCCAAGAGTGGGCACTTTTGTTGATGGGCTTCATAAGCCACTTTGGGCCATGAACAATGGTGATGTTGGCCATTCTTTGGGAGATCTTGGAGAGATGATGTACTATTCATGGTGTGGTTATTTAACACCAACCCTCATACACCTTATCCAAGCATGCAAGAAGGATGGGGCAACAAGAAAGTGTTGGGGAGAACGCTTGTTCTATCATATCCTATGGCAGTTAAGAGGAAAACTGCACTGTTTGCACATGAGGGACCATTGTCCTTCTCCCTTATTGTATATGGAAGCTAGCATGATCTTACTTATGCTCCCACATGCTGAAGATGCTCTTATGTTTGTTGGAGACATGGTTAGAAGAAGGACACATTTGTTGGGTGTGTCTTTGGGGGAAGGGAGTCCCTACCTTTTCTGCACTGCATGTTCCAAGGGGAGCATGAGCAACTATATGGCTAGCATTGCATATCACTTGTTTCTTTATGACGTGGACCGCATGTTTTGCTGGAGCACTTGGGGCATTCCTCTCATGAGCAATTGGGAGGAGCTTTTTTATGAATTACCCAGCTAGAGGGTGATTCATTTTAGTTGGATAATAGCATGGAGGAAGGAGACCTCCATTGATGATGAAATTCCCCATGATTGTCATCACTTCTTTCTTGAGAAGGCCATGGATCAGCAAGAAGGTTTCCATAACAACCTTCCATTCTTTCATGCTGAGAGCCATTGGGTTTATTCACCAAAGGCCAACTTGCACACTTGGGAGGATCCATTGGGAGATGGAATTTTTGCAGAAATTTTGAAGCAATGGAGGAGACTATGGGATGAGAGGGCCACAAGAGGAAGAGGGGAGATTTTGCAGCACCGTTGCAGTTTCTTGATGAAAAGGAACATTTGGGAGGGGGAGACTGTAATGTTCCTAATTTAGCTTCATCTAATGGGAGCATTAATTTTTCTCTTAAAACTTAGATTGATGAATAAATGGGCAAGGAGGCTCATAATTTGCTCAAATATGAATAAAAATACTTCCTAATGTGAAAGGGGATCATGTAATAACCAGTTCAAGCATCCACATGTGTGAACAAGATCAAATTTGAATAAGTCAACACAATTTATCTTTAATAAAAGTGGATCCTCAAATAAATCTACTCAATATGAATGGAGATCAATTCAGCAGGTTAAATTGAAGACCCCTTGAGTCTGAAAGGGGAAAAGGCATGAAGACTCAATCAAGGATGATCCCAAGCAGATTTACTTAGTCAATCTTAACTAACTCCAACTGTGTTGTATCAAGATGATCTTCACTTAATGGGGCAGCGTAATTTTAGATGAGGAAGCTTGGTAATTTTAGATGAGGAAGCGGACAGAGGCGATCCCTACTAGCCCAGCAGGGGTCTAGCAACAATCAAACAATGTTATGATGCAAGTTCCTAGTTACGAATGAAAGACTAGAGATAGAAGCCTACCTGGATTCCAACGCTATGATCTGAAGAAGAAGCATCCCCGTTCCTCAGCCTCGGCAGATCACAATCCCTCCACGATCTCCGCGGATGAACACCTGCACATGGAAGAAACGAACAGATACAAGCATAAAATCCGGCACACGTAACTAAACATCAGTCAGAAAGGATGTTACTCACATTAACATGATGGAAAACAGAGTGGAACCATAATCATAATCATCTATTAAATAACAAACGAAGAGAGATTACAACCAAGTTCTGACGTCGCGGTCTCCTTCGGATGGGTCTCCAGTCGTCCACGTCTCGCAAAGCTCGCCAAGGAAAGGGAAAACCTCTCTGGAGTCTCTCAACGATGGTCTCCTTACTTGAGTCGGCCTTAAGGGAAAGAGAGGGTTCTTTACAGCACAAAGGCTCTTGGGAATATGGAGATTCAAAGCTTAGGCACTTCAAGACTAGCTTGCCATGGGATTGAGCAGGCTTTTATAGATGGGGAAGGAGGGAGTTGGGATCCCTATTATTATGGGATTGGCCCTATCAAAAAGGAAGGTTCCATGGGAGGTGGCAAAACCACTTTCCCTCCATAGAACTCCCGCAGCCAAACCTCCCGACTCAAGATAGGCAATGGTTTCTGAGTTTGTTGGAACTCAACTTCCGCCATCTTTATTTAAAAAATAGTCCCTAAATTGGGTGGCACGACTACTGCTCTATGACAGAGCGCCAGTTGGTGCGACCTCTTTGCAGGATTTTCCCCATTGGCACGAGTACTGAACTGTCTGCCCGCGCCAATGCAAAAAGGGATGTTTTTCATGATTTTTGCAAGGAGATGTCTCAAGGGAAAATCAAGCTCATGCTTAGAGGAATGCATTGATGATGTTTTCAAGGCATGACAATGTTCACAGGTCACAAAATGGGCCCTCCATTGTGCGGGACGGGGAATGGTAGGGACGGTGACAAATTACTGTGTAACAGATGCCCCCTAAAGTATGAGGCCCGAGAGAGAGAGGGGTGAAATGCTTTACGAGAACATGTTCAACTGAAGGCCCGATGTCGGAAAACCTGCGCAGAAAGATACAACTGATATCTCAAGTACATGATGTATATGTGGTATGGACGTAGCCATCCGAAACAGAGTATGCTATAATCTGGATCCAGGGTATGGGTGCAGCCATCTGACTAAGATCAAAGAAATAGACTCAGGTATGGTCGCAGCCATCCAATCAGTGAGTCATATACATAATGATAATAATCCACAATCGCAGCCTCGATTACAACAGACACAATCCAGGGTCTTGCGCTCCATCTCGACCCAACAAAGTAAAAGTTCAAGCATGTGAATATGTGAGCTGAAGTCGAACATGCAAGAACATCGTCTGATTACCAGCCAATGATGAAAGTTGTTAACAGACGCGAGAGAAACCACCAATAATGACAATGGTCCTCAAGGTACTAAGGTACAATCTACGACGTGCGAATAAATGAGTTGACGTCGAACACCCGCAGAATCACTCGATCGGAGGTCAATGATGTAAACCTCACGTCGAATGCGACGAACCTGCCATTGAGGCATGCAGGCTCCAAGGTACCATAAGGAGTCTCTAAACCAACTTCCTGGATAATGAGTTGAAGTCGACAGGAAGTGACCTTGATCGAAGGTGGGCCATAATGTTTCCCACATCATCGACACGAGACAGAGGAACATGATGTTTTTGTTGTGAATCAAGATCGTATGAGAATTAGAGGAAGGTTGATATTTGCAGAGGCCAACTTCTCTTGAACATATAAATGGCACGACAGTGGACTTGGCAGTATTTGACATCAACGGATCAAAGGTCATGGTGACGAGGCAATGAACAGATGAGAGGTCAAAAGAGATTACCCAAACCCACGGAGGCAAAGTGAAGCAGCGAGATGAGATGTCCCCAACCCGACACGAATGCAGACAAGTGCCATGTTCAAGAGCGACATACTGCCGATGACAACGACAATGGTTCCATTTTTCCCCCACCATTTCTGGCGAGTACCCCAATTATTTTTGATAACAAGCTTGAAGGGGATAGCATATGCTTGTGATATAAGTCCGCCCTTCGGGCGAATCCATCCTAGTGCATTTAACGAGTCCTAGGAAGGAGAAACTCGGAGAACGTCATTTCGACGGAATCCAATGTCATCAGGGTTTAACGAGTCCGACAAAGGAAGAACTCGGCGTCTTTTCATGTTTAGAGAGTTTGAAAAGACAGCGGAAAAGAAAACTCCACAGGTCCCTTTTCGTAAATAGTTTCCCAGATCCGAAAAGGTAGAAAACAATATCCGGGAAAACCTCCTAGTCGCGATAGGCTAGGGTATTCCTTTTTCGTAATCAATCCATCCTAGCCCGAAAAAGGGTTAAACTTATACTGGGTGGATGTCGATTTGTGTCCATTTTAACGAGATCGAAATGACAAGGGCTTCGACAATATTTTCATATTTAGAGAGTCAGAAAAGAGCTGAAAGATGACTCCAAAGTGACTTTTTCGCGTATTTACCGAGTCCGAAAAAGTATAAAATACAACTCGTTTCCATCGTTTAAGTCGCAAAAACCTACTGCTGCACATACCAAGCAAGCGTAAAATCCATTTTCGACATAACATATGCAAATATTTGATAAAAATAACTTTTAAAACTCATTTAATGTCGAAAAAGTTATAAATATGTCAAATTGGTAAAAATAAAATTACTTTTACTATTTACCTTGGTGGAAAGCAACAGTGGTCCTTTTGGAGCAAAAACTTCTGACGGTGATTGCGACAAATCCAGTTGACCATTCAGCTTCTCGTCTGTCACAGGTAAGAGGCGCTCTTTTGCTCTTCATTTTCATTCATTTTTTAATAACTTTCCCTTAAAAATCAGTTCTATGTGGCCACTTTTAAAATTTTAGGGCTGCGCCCATTGGCGCGGGTATCGGGCATGGACCCGCGCCAATGAGATTTTTTGTATAAAGGGCTCACACCACATGGCGCGACTGTTCACAAAAACATCCGCGCCAGCGACCGAACCTAAAAATCCGCCCAAAATTTCGACATTTAGACCAAATTGCATGGAATTTGAAGCTCATCAAAGATCTAACTAAGGGTTTTTGACCATATGAATGCAGGTAATCACTCAAAATGGAAATCGAATGGAAAGAACGAGAGCACGGAGAAGAGGATGAACAAGCCATGCAAAGTCAAGCTTGCATGAATGCACTTAGAAACTGTGGATTGAAAAATTTCTTCCTCACGCCATGTTTACGAGCTCAGCCCGAGCTCCTCCAGTATTTAATCAGTATCTGGGACGAACATGAACAGGTGTTCAGGTTACGAGACCAGGTATTAGAACTGGAGGTCACCGATGTTTATTTCATCACTGGATTGTCCCGTAGAGGTCCAATCCCTGTATTGACTGGAAGCATACCATCTGGGGAGAAGATGGAAGAAGTGATGGCACGGGTGTGCCGAGGGGCACAAACAGGATCAGGAAGCAAGAAGGTGGATATCCACACTATCCCTGATCTGGCATTGAGAGTAGTTCTCCATACCATCACGCGGGTTGCTGGATCGCAGGCTTCGCACGAGGCCACGAAGGCCCAACTCCTGCTGGCCTCAGAATGCATGGGTCCCTTACTGTTTAACTGGGCAGAAGCAGTAACAATCAACATGAAAAGGCAGCTCACAAAGTGCAAACAGGGGAAACTGAAACAGTTCGGTTATGGTTCCATCTTGGTATCGCTTATTCTGGAACGTTTACCAATCTTCCAGGGCCAAGGGGCCGTAGTGGCGAGTCCGATACCACGAGAGCCAAGAATGGCTCGCTGGGCAGCATTGATGCCTAGATCTGGAGGTGGCCAACAGATGTCTTGGAGGCCTGAGTTCTTTAGGTGGTTACGGCGCTAGCTGATTGTCGTGGAAGACTGGCCCTATGCAGGAACTGACTTTACTGGGGACCCAGAACTCCCACTACCAGAAGGAGATGACTGGGACGAGGAGTTGGGTAAGACCTCATGTTTTTGATTTTATATTTATATGTTTTTTTTTGTCAACACACATTCGTCCTAACACAATCATATATGCATGCATATGTGGGACCTGAGAGACCAGCTGGGATGTCTCCAATCTCCCGGAGGACACAACTCGCCCCTGAGATTCAGGGAGAAGGCACCGAAGGAGATGAGCTGATCCAGAACCTCGAGGGGATTTCCCACGGGATCCCAGACTATGCCCGGCTAGCAGACGTACCGATGGCATACCAGCGCCACACGGTGGGAGTTCCGAGTCGGATCCACCGAATCTTGAGGCGCTTAGTGCGTGCAGTCACGTGCTATCATGAGCACCATGCGGATTAGTCCTTAGGATTTATACCACACCTATTTTTTGAGAGACATAGTGTCTCCGGATGTACTAAGACGATTATGTATATTTTTTGAGTTTCGTGATGCACACTGTGCTGACATTTCGACACACACACACACACACACACACATATATATATATATATACATATGACTATTTTGGATGGATCTTTCACATGTGATGATGTTTTCTATATGTCATGCAAATGTCTAATACAAATGTAATCTAATGTATCAGTTACATAACAAACGACCCAATGTGAAATGTATTCACACAATGTATCTACTCACACATTTCATTTTTATGCAAGCTTAAAAGCACACATGAACACACACACGTATGCAAACTATGCTTGAAATGAGGAAGACAGGCATGCCCCCCAGCATGGTGTCTCAATTCGAGGTGCATGCCCCCCAAGCTTCAGTCCATATGAAAGGCAGATGGAGTGAAGGTTCAAAACAAAAAGTGAATTGAACATGCTCGTGTTTCATTATTTTAACGAGGTTGACACACTTAAAAGAACTATCCTCAAACAGCTTGTTTCATTGTTCTTAGGAGCTCAACACAAGTGGAGGAACTATGCTCCGAGAACCAGGTTTCATTTTTTAAAGAGCTTGACACAGGGAGGGAACTGTGTTCTAACCGACTTACATCAAAATGAACAAGAAGGCGGCGCTTCCAAGAGTTCCACTCCTGATGGAAGGAAAACATCCTGGAAGTCAGGACCCAATGCCCCCAGCACCTGATACACGACGACATCATCACTGAGCATAGGCACGTGGTAGGTAGACACATAATTGACCTGCGGTGGAGCAGATACAACGGGTGGATAAAAGCCCGGAGGGGGTGATGGTGGACCAGTTGCCACATTATGACCAAAGAACGAAAGCTGATCAATGGTCACGATCCATCCTTCATGTGGAAATCACATCACGCGAAAGAGGGAGGAGACAAACGCTCCCATGGCATAGGTGTAATCGCGCCCCAAAAGCAGATTGAAATCCAAGGGGCCTGGAACGACCATCACGTCCATATGGACGGTTTTACCTCCCAAAGTAACAGGTAACCTTGGAAGGATCCCCAACGGTTGACTCGTTCTTCTATTGAATGTTAACAGATTCTGCGTAACAGGCGCAAGCGGCGGCGAACCGAAAGCTTGCCAGGTAGTTGAGGATAGAATACTAACAGAGGCACCTTCGTCTATAATGGTGCTGGGTACGACCAGACCAAGAGCCTGTATTGTGATCTCAAAAGGCACGTAAGACGGAAGGCGGAATCCTGCAAATCGACTCCAATCAAAGGAAGCGACCAAACTACTCGGAGGGGCTACCATCGACATGCGAAGGTCTTCCCCTGATGTTACGGAAGAAGAAGCATCCTCCATAACCTCCATCTCGAAGGCGGGAGGGATATCCTCCGAAGCCTCAATCATGGGAGGCGGAGGAGGAGCTTCTTGAAGTACAGGGACAGGAGAATCTTTCTCCAAGTCTGAATAATATGAAGAGATCAGAAGGACATGGGGGGTGTGAGATCCACTCTCGACAGAAAAGACCTGGTGCACCGCGGACAGGGCCAGTTCAACCGATCCAACGACCAATGGTTGGTTAGGGATGGATTCGTGAATTTGAATTTCCGGGGGAGTGGGATCGACCAAGGATGACTCTTGACCAATCGTAAGATCAGCTGGCGGAGGACTCACAGAAAGCCGATTATAACCAGGTGGAAGGCGTGGTGTAGAACCGGTCGGGTTGTCCAAAAATTGCTTGGCTTCATCCATATAAGGACAAAGGTGAATGGCATGGTGCCCTTCACACAACTTACAGGGATTGGTGATCTTACCCTGCTTCTTAGGAGCCTTATCAATACCAGTTGAAGACATGCCCCCAACTTGGCTCCCGGAAGTCAAAGGCAACGGCGGATGGCCATCGGACCATGCTTCGAGCACCTTGGGGATGCCAGGGCAGTCTCGAAGAAGATGGTCTCCCGTGCACAATAGGCAAGGGAACTTGACTTTCTGTGGAGGGTTGGAAGGTTTATCGGGAGGAGATATTTCAGAAACAGTGGCTGCACTTTTAGCCTCTCGCTCATCAGACTTCTTCTTCTTTGTCTTCTTCTTCTTCTTCTTAGCCACCTGGCTACTTGAATCCAGACTTTCACTAGGCGAAGTAGAAGAGGAGGACGTAGAAATGGGCGAAGAAGGGGAGAGGTCCACCTTGGGATCAACATGATGTTGTTCAGGTGGAGAAACTGATTGACCGGTAGTGGAGACATTCGGGACAACAGAGGTTGAGAACAACCAAACAGGCAACCCAACAGTTAACCCAGGAAGGGACAACGTCGCCATGTAAGGAGCACCAACATTCCCAAAAGGAGGGAAATGACCAGGATTCCCTTCTGAGGAGATTCCTTGGTTGGTGAACTCTGAAAAAGTTGCCATCAAGACTCAAAACCACACACGGGCTGAAAACGAGTTAAGACACATGATCAAACGGTCAACAAGCAATGTCTAAACGGGTGTGTAATCATGGGCGATTAATTTTACCACATTGGAAAGTAAGAAATTCTACCGTTTCATATTTTAAGAGTCGAGAAACGATAAAAAGGTGACTCTATCTCTTTCAGATTTGACACAAGCGTGAAAGGACAAGCGCTTGACGGTCTTTTCAAGTTTAGGGAGTCAGAAAAGACCAAATGACTGCTCAGGAAAAACTAGGCACAAAGGGTGTACCAAATATCCGTGAACCGCAATATACACCTTGGTTTCAATAATGAAACAAAAATCGACCAAGGACTTTCCGTACGTGCAGGTAGTCTCCCCGAATGCTGTGTTCGGTGTATCACGGGTATAAGGCGGCAGACTCGGCTTCCTGTGGATAAAGGATTGCAAACCTATAGGGGTCTCCCTTTATATACTCGACGGTACGGGGAGCGCAAGTCCGTACTAGTGCTGTCTAAAGCCAATAGGCGAACGACAGCTGCTAGGTTTAACGACGCCGGAACACGTCTCTAGCCTAGACCTTCTAAAAATGTTTCGTTAAGTTCCAATGCTGCCTTAGGTTAATTGAATAAATTTTATAGTTGATCTTCAATTAAGTTTCAATTTTCAGGCCCTATCGTATGTAGTGTCTCGGAAGACTCCTAAATGCAAAGCTATATGCCACAGTGCAACATTTCGTTCGATGAAAACTAGTTAGAGAAGAGTTGAGAGCTTTTACACAAACGAAATGAACGGAAGACAAACAATGAGATCTCTAATGCAACTAATGAAATTGAAAACTTTTCATTCAAAACACTAATCACTAGCAAGATGGAAAAGATCACAATTTGCACTAATCAACAAAAGCAAAAGAGATTTTTTTTTATTTTCAATGTTTAATAGCTAATATGCACTAAACAAACTTGAAAACAAACGGAACAACTTGAGAAACGATTTTCAAGAGAGCGAAACAAACAAATTTCACTCAACAACACAAGCAATCAGATCCCCAAATCGACCAAAGTCTCTCAAAACGAAGAAAAGACTCAAAAGCTTCCAATGGACCGTGTGATCTAGGTCCAAGGAAAAACCAAATGAATTTCGAATGAAGGAATGAACAATCACCCAAAAATCGCAACAAAACAATGAACAACTACTTAGAGGATGCGGAGAATCAATCAGATAGTTGACAGGACAATCAAAACACCAAAACTCCCAAGGAGGGCTCGATACACTAAGCCACTAGATGCCTTAGGGCTTAAAACGTGAAATCAGTAGATAAAAGCAAACAACCAAAGGACAGAGGTGAATTCCTAGTCAAACAGGACTCCAACACACTCAGGCAGTCGGGAAATCAAGAAGAGAAACACTGACCAAATCCAGAGAGCTAAAAAATGAGGAAATTCAAAAACCTTACAGGGGTGGCGCGACTGTAAGGATGAAATTGGCGCCAGAAAGCAATTGGCGCGGGCTAAACAAAAGCAACATGCGCCAATTGGCGCGACTGTCGGGTTAAAAACCACGCCAGTCGAGTTTCTCAGGCAAAATTAAAAACAAGCTACTCCAGAAGCAGACCAATGCAAGCTAAGCAAACCAAGAAGCAAAAACAGTGAAAGAACCCAACCTAGAAGGTTCATCAAGCAAGGAAACACATAAAATAATCAAAGCGAGACAACACAAACGAGACAATGAAATCTGGATGATCCCCAGTGGAGTCGCCAAATTTTTGAGGAGGTAAATCCCCTCTGTGGACAGAGGCGATCCCTACTAGCCCAGCAAGGGTCTAGCAACAATCAAACAATGTTATGACGCAAGTTCCTAGTTACGAATGAAAGACTAGAGATAGAAGCCTACCTGGATTCCAACGCTATGATCTGAAGAATAAGCGTCCCCGTTCCTCAGCCTCGGCAGATCACAATCCCTCCACGATCTCCGCGGATGAACACCTGCACATGGAAGAAACGAACAGATACAAGCATAAAATTCGGCACACGTAACTAAACATCAGTCAGAAAGGATGTTACTCATATTAACATGATGGAAAACAGAGTGGAACCATAATCATAATCATCTATTAAATAATAAACGAAGAGAGATTACAACCAAGTTCTGACGTCGTGGTCTCCTTCGGATGGGTCTCCAGTCGTCCACGTCTCGCAAAGCTCTCCAAGGAAAGGGAAAACCTCTCCGGAGTCTCTCAACGATGGTCTCCTTACTTGAGTCGGCCTTAAGGGAAAAAGAGGATCCTTTACAGCACAAAGGCTCTTGGGAATATGGAGATTCAAAGCTTAGGCACTTCAAGACTAGCTTGCCATGGGATTGAGCAGGCTTTTATAGATGGGGAAGGAGGGAGTTTGGATCCCTATTATTATGGGATTGGCCCTATCAACAAGGAAGGTTCCATGGGAGGTGGCAAAACCACTTCCCTTCCATAGAACTTCCGCAGCCAAACCTCCCAACTCAAGATAGGCAATGGTTTCTGAGTTTGTTGGAACTCAACTTCCACCATCTTTATTTAAAAAACATTCCTTAAATTGGGTGGCGCGACTACTGCTCTGGGACAGAGCGCCAGTTGGCACGACCTCTTTGCAGGATTTTCCCCATTGGCGCGAGTACTGAACTGTCTGACCGCGCCAATGCAAAAAGGGATGTTTTTCATGATTTTTGCAAGGAGATGTCTCAAGGGAAAATGAAGCTCATGCTTAGAGGAATGCATTGATGATGTTTTCAAGGCATGAAAATGTTCACAGGTCACAAAATGGGTCCTCCATTGTGCGGGATGGGGAATGGTAGGGACAGTGACAAATTACTGTGTAACAGTAAGGAAGCAACCCCTTGGTGGAGTGGGACCCTTAGAGAAGAAGCTACTCATCTGTATAATGAAGGAATGGAAACCATTTGAGGGGAGATTGGAATTCATATTTTCATATGGTATTTTCATACTTCTGGCATTCTTAGTTGTTTAGCTGAGTTGCTGCACTGTTTAGTGCAAGGGTTTTTCCCAAGCGAGAATACCCTGCTCTTTCTTGGAGATCTTGTAGCAAGAGATCTAAGGAGAGCCTTTGATCTGCAAATTCCACTATCCGGTATTGGGCCAAGCACTTGTACACTTCATCTATGCATTCCACTCAGAAAAATGCGTTATTTTCTAGGAGGGGCAGTGGAAGGGGTAAATCCCCCATTATTTTGAGCTAGTTTCCCAAGAGGAGAACCATTGTCTCTCCCGGTAAGCTAGCCAATTGGTATACAGCCATTTATTTTTATGCTTATTCATTTTGGAGCAGGGTTTTAGTAATAAAACACATTTCTAGATATAGATCTACAGCTGCTACTCTTGTATATCATTTTCTGTTGAGAAACCCTTGTTGGGTGATCTTAAGATCTATGTAAAAAGAGATTAGATCTCCATTTTCATGCCTATTTGAGTACATTAATGAAATATCAGATTTTTCTCTGCAATTTCTGAAGCATGGCCTCCATTGACTGCTCATTTCCTTTATGCATTCATTTTATTATTATTGCAACTCCTCAATCTTGAGGGTTTTTCATGTAAATATTCTGTTTATCATTGCTTATTGCTCTAGCCATGTTCTAAATCTGATTTCCTGATGATTAATACTATTTTCCATCTAACACCTTCAGAGAATCACGCTGCTACAACTTAAAAACTTTCTACATACTTTAAGTCATGGGAAACTGTTGACACCTAATCCTATGGGATGGGTGTGGATATGTATTTTTGTATAATAAATAATAGTAGGAAATAAGGAAGGCCAAGAGTCATTGGGAGATGAATCCCAATAGCCTCACCTCCATGTATAAATACATATGCATTCTTCAGCTAAAAAACATTCTGATTTGAGGAGTTACCTCCTGGTTTGACATGGTATAAGAGCCAGTCCCACTATTGGCATTTTTTCCTGTGGTGTAACTCCCTCTCCTTTGCTTAGTCAGTTTTTAATAATAGTTTTTGCTGCTCCTAATTATTGCTATACTGTTATTCTGCATTTTTTTATCTCTGCATAGCTCTGACATTTGCAGCTCCTGCAGCTCCTGAAGATTCTGCAATCCTGCAGTTCCTCAAACACTGCAAATTGCAGCCCCCTCTGCAGTCCTGCAAAGATCCCATTCCTAAATTTTCGTTTGGCCTCTCAGCCTCTCCATCGCTCATACACTCGCGCCCCCTCACTTTTATCTCCATTTCCTTACGCCCCCTCCCATCCTTACATCGCTTTTCCCTTCGCTCCTATCGCTCTGCCCTTCGTTCCTATCGCTCTGCCCTTCACAGCTTTTACAGCCAGCTCCTCACACTACAACGCATCCCTCACCCAACTCTCCATAACACAGTCCACCATATATACTGTATGTTTTCCACCATATATCCTCCCAAGCAACACAGCACTGTTGATTAACCTTATCTCCCTGCTCGACTTACCTATCACATATATTTGCTATCCGCTTCACGCAGTTTGAATACACTGTCACATATATGCACCACCGCCCTCACTACTTTACATATTACGCTCTCACTGCTCTCACTGCTCTCCATATTACGCTGTCAAACGTTGTCACACGCTCTCACTGCTTTCACATATATTGTAATACCTCCCCTCCATTCCATATTGAATACCACTCCATTTAATACCACTCCAATATTGAATACCGCTCCATTTAATACGCCATCCATATTGAATACCGCCCCTCCATTCCATATTGAATACCGCCCCTCCTCCATATGTAATACGCTGCCTCTGTCCATTTTATATACAACGCTGCCCTCCATATTAATACTCTGTCCATTTTATAATACCCTGTCCATTTTATAATATACCGCCCCTTCCATTTTTTTTTAATATTCAATACCGCCCCCTCCCATATTCAATACCGCCCTTCATTCTATTTATAATACCACTTCCCATATTCATAATACCGCCCCTTCACATTTTCAATACACTCATCCATATAAATTTTCTCTCTTCAAACAAAAAAAAAATATACATATTTTTTTGGTGCAGAATTCAGTATTTGCAGCAAAGAGTTTTTGTCTTTTTAAATTCAGTGTCTTTTAGCAAAGAGTTTCTGTCCTTTTAAATTGAGTATATTTTCTCAAAGAAGAGAGCGTTGTTTTCTCCTTCAACAGATTCTTGAAGAAAAAAATTTCTCTCCTTCCTTCAAAAGAAGATGACACCTTCCATCTTCTAAAGAGTCGAGATACTTAGCTATTTAGGTTTTCTAGCCTAGTTTGGGAAGGAGAAGTTGTTTAACTAAGCTATAACGCTTGGTTTGAGCTGAAATTTTGATCATAGGTCCCTCATGACCTAATATAACAGCTCCAACCATCCCCATCCCATGTTTCCACACATATTTCTGAATACACCCATTTTAGGGCTGAATTAGCTTCTTTTCCCCAACTTTTGTATCATAAATCTGAATCAATGTTGCTGTTGTGGTTTCCAAAGATATATTTTAGTATATTACAGCTATTTTAAGATTATTTATTGCATCAGGACCATTATATAGTTGGTTCATTGCTGAATCCTGAAAAAGGATCATTACAGGTACAAGTCTAGCCATGTGAATATATGATTTTTCGTCGAACATGGAAAGACATAATTTGATTACTAGCCAACAATGAAAGTTTTTAACAAATGTGAGAGAACCACCATTAATTTCAATGGCCCTGAAGGTACTACAGTACATTTTTTAAGGCGTGAATAGATGATTTGATGTCAAATGTCAAACAAAATATTTCGATCAAAAGTTTGGAAGCGAGGATCTTGTCGATGTTGTAACAAGCCTCATGGTATTGGAATCTAATTTTTCTAAGTGAACTTCCTGGATATTTATTTGTAGTCGACAGGAAGTCACCTTCTTGCAAAACTAGAGTTACTGATTTTGGAGACAAGGGTATGACTTGATATAGCAATTTTCAGGGATGACGATCATGAAAATGATTTTTTATGAGTATTGCAGATGGATGAGTTCTTAATCGCTGGATGACTTCTCTTGAACATATCGGCGACACTGTGATGAGTTGCAGCATTGACCCAAAACCGAAGTGAAGGTATGATGAACCATAGGTGTGAATGAACCGTTAGGATGATTACCCAACCCAAACAATCACAGACATGGAGTGAAAGAAGTGTCATGTTCAAGAGTGACTTGCTACAAAAAATAAACTTTACTTGCTTTTCCCAAATTTTCCCCGGTCATTTGTCGACCAATACCTGTTTAATTTTTAACAAGCTTGAGGAGGATAACATTTGCTTGATCTATAATTCAACCCTTCGGGTGAACAAAGAATAAAGTATCGCTATTTAATAATTTAACGAGTCTAGCGATGAATGAAACTCGATTCTTGCCATGATCGACAAGCCCATTGCTATTTTATGTTTAACAAGCTTAACGACAATGATAGCCCGATCCTTTTTCATGTTTAGAGAGTCTGAAAAGGAGGATAAAAGAGAACTCCAAAAGTAATTTTTCGTAAATTTGTCTCGCAAATCCGAAAAAGTGTAAAATGATATCTGAAAGAACCTCTTTGGTCATTTTTAACCAAGGTATTCCTTTTTCGTAAATAATCCTTCTCGGTCCAAAAAAGGGTTAAACTTATATTGAGTATATATCAATTCATTTACTTTAACGAGCTCGAAACGACAAGTGCTCAGCAATCGTTTCGGATTATCGGAGTCTGAAAAGAGCTAAAAGAAGACTCCAAGGGTTCCTTTTTTGCTGTTATCGAAGCTCTAAAAAGAGATAAAAGTGCGCTTCAAATCCTTTTTCATTTTTATCAAAGCTTGAAAAATAAGGAGAAAAAGCATGCTTTGTGGTCAAGTCTTTCTTGAAATAAATCTGCACGACAAACCTATTCGTCAATTGTATTTCCTGTTCAAAACAACATCAAATGGATTAAAAAATACCTGTTTCATGATAAAAACATAATAAAACTATATTCATAGCAATAAATTTAACTTGCAATTAATTAAATGAATATATAAAGAAGTTACCATTTGCATTTTGGAGCTCTGAACTTGATTTTGTCCCGGAACTTCAGTCGTTGATTGCGGTCATTGCAATGGACAGATTTCATCGCCATTTGATCCAGGTCAGTAGAAAAAACCTCCTCTTTCTTTCAGTATTCATTTCATTACCATTCTTTGCAATTTTTTAGGGTTTTGATGCCCCTAGGGTAAATTCTTCCAAAATTAAGGGCAACGCACCCCTGAATGTCGAAACCTGTGTTGCATAGCAGGTACAGTTAAGTGTACCTGCATCTGCAACACACTATCTCAGCCCAGGGAGTGCGTTGGTCGCAGTTGAAGTTTTTTGTTTTCATTGTGTCCAAAATTTCCCTATTTTTTTGCAATGAATGGTATCTAATGGATCTTATGGTTGATTTTCAAGTTTCCATCAGATTATAATGACGATTACATGGAGAGAAAGAGAACATGAAGAACAAGATATGATTGCCTTGAATGATCCGGGTACTGTAAGAGCTTTAAGAGATTATAGGCTGCTTAAGTACTTCAAATTGTCGAGAATGAGGCAACAGATAGAACTCTTGGATTTCCTTGTTCGAGCATGGGATCCAGCGATAGAGAAATTTCACATAAAAAATCAAGTGTTTTCCATAACATTTGAGGATGTGTATTTTCTCACAAGTTTGTCGAGGAGAGGTTTGCCCATTTCACTCATAGGATCTACCGTTGGAGGGGAGACAATGAGGGATTATGTTATGCAGTATTTCCATCCAGGGTCAAAACCTAGCAAAGATGGAAAAATAAACATCTGTGATGTTAGGGATTTGCCTTTGAGCACCATCCTATTCACGATCGCTAAACTAGCTGGCACCGTTACACTCCATGTGGCAAACAAATCGTATATGCAGTATGCGCTGGAATGTTTAGACCCAACAGTTTTCAACTAGTCTGAAGTTGTTCTATCTCAGATAAAGGAACAACTAAATAAAGCAAAGGGAGGAAGGAAGAAAAATTTCAGTTATGATTCCATTCTCATTTCCTTCACTTTGGAACAGCTTCCACTGATGCAGCCACAACATGTAACATTGGATATATCTAGTCCTAGAGATCCTCGAATGCAGAGATGGGTGGAACTCATGGGTCGGCATGCAGGCCAATCGATCGTTGTGTTCTCGACAACATTTTTCACCTGGTTCAGGAAATATATTATCGCCATCGATGAGTATGCATATGTAGGCGTCGACTTCCGAGGAGATCTAGATCTAGTTTTACCAGAAGGCACTCAGTGGGGTGCAATAGATAAGATTGATTTGACCATGTTTTTGATTTTTATAAGGTTTATACAAATTTTTTTGTGTTTTGATTTCTTTCCAAGACTAAACTAAAATTTTTAATGTAATGCAGATATCGGTCACATTCAACCAGTAGAGGAACCAGAGTGCAAGGCGGATGCGCCAGTAGAGAGGGTTGTCGAGAGAGCAGTCCTTCAGGACCTTGATATGGCTGAGACTCTTGCTGAGCTCTAGAGGCACATAGAGGGGTTGACCTTCGGGATTCCGTATTTCCAGATCGAAGAGCTTCCCATGTGACTGTAGCGACACACAATTGGGGTTCCTAACCATTGGATGCGGTTGCTCCGTAGGATTGCTAGATCTATAGCGTGCTATCATGAGCACCACTAGTTTACTTATGACTTTTTGCATAAATTTTGAGGTCAGATGACCAACGTGTATTGGGCACAAATTTTGTTAAAAACCTATAACTATCTATCTATATGTTTTTAGAGTTTTTCCTATGTTTAATGCGCAATCCTATTCAATGATGTGAATGTTTTCTTTACCTATGTCGCAAATGACTGTCTAAAACTTGATTAGCTAATGAATCAGTTAAAGTGTTTAGATTTCTGTAAATGTGTTGATATTGAATGAAATCAAAATGTCTTTCCAAAATTCGAACTCTTAGGAACAATCTAAGAAGTGTTGGATTTCTAACAGAATAAATACTAGTAAGTTATAGTACCACAAGTTGTGAATCTAACCTGATGATTATGTGGTTAATACCAAACGAAATGGCATCAGAGAGAAGTTTGATCAACACACTATACTTACCGATATTATTCATCGATCTACCGATACAAATCCCTTGAAAACTCACTAACTCGTCGTTCGGAGTGAAAATGGCCCACGTTGCAGAGGATAGATTCTGCGTACTACGACTAGCACCATCAACATATATAAAAAATGGTTCCGAAGATTCAGACATCTGCCATAAGATGTAAATTGGATTACTAACGTCAAAAAAACTCTAAAAGACAAATTAAGATAGTGAATGCAAATCCATAGCATATAAACAATATAATACAAAAAATTACTATGCTCATGATTAAGCATAGTAATGTTTCAAATACAACCCATTTCTAGGTTGTGCCAATGGAATCCCATCGTAATCAACTAATTTGTAGGCACCTTTAGAAAGAACTCTTTTGACAATTTAGAGGCCATGCCATAATGGCTCGAATTTTCCTGTAACTATCTTATCATCTTCCTGGTCGTAAAGAAGGACCAAGTCACCCTCTGAGTAGATGCGAGGCTGGACATTTTCGTCGTATTGCGCCTTTGTACTTCTCTTATGTGCTTCGTTGGCCAATTGGGCTTCATGACGCGTTTCATCTAGATGGATGAGGTTAAGGAGATGCGCTTCTTCTTCTTAGGTGTCAGGTAACAAGTCTATCGTGAGTTTTAATGATGATATTTCTTATTGGATTGGTAAGATAGCTTCCAGACCATACACCAATTGAAAAGGAGTAAACATGGTCACATTTCTCACTGAGGTTCGACACGCCCACAAGGCAGAGTACAGGATCAAGTGCCAGTTCCTTTTACGAACTCCTATCATTCGTTGAAGCATTCGTTTAAGAATTTTGTTAATAGCCTCAACTTGTCCATTTGATTTTGGATAATAAACAGTAGAATTATCATGCGACAATCCTAACTTGGCTGTCAATTCATACATCATATGGTTGTGAAAATGATTTCCATGATCCGTAACTATAGCATATGGGACCCCAAATTTTGCAATGACATGATAATTGAAGAAAAACAATGCAGTTGTTTGTCCTGTGTTGTTGAATGTAGGCATCGCTTCGGCCCATTTGGTAAAATAGTCGACTGCGACAATAATATAACCATGCCCCCCGGACGAAGGAGGGTTACAGGTCATGAAATCGATACCCCATTTCATAAATGTTCCATCAGAGACAACAGGATGCATTGGCGCTGGTGGCTTATGGATTTTACGGTCATAAATCTGGCATGCATGACAACTTCTAACTGTGAGGATACAATCTCGAAAAATAGTAGGCCAAAATTAACCAGTGCGGAGTATCTTCTGCGCAGTAGCATATCCAGATAAATGTCCACCACAAGCCCCAGCATGGCAATCATTTGAAACCTTTTCGACCTCCTCATGAGTGAGGCACCTCTTTAAAATGGTATTGACACCATGACGATAAAGTGTATCGCCAACGATCAGATAATCTTTGGCTTGGTATCGAATACATCGCTGATCAGAGCAAGAGGTACTAGGTCGAAAAGTTTGGGTTTGGAGATAAATGATGAAATCTCCATACCAGGGATCAAATGATCCAATCCGAAACAGAGACTTTTCTGGAATAGATGGTTCCAACATAGTTGCAGAACTATCACAGAGAAGCTCATCCAAAACTAAAGACTTCTTTGACTTGGATTTGATGAATTCCAAATCAAATTCCTGCAAAATGACGATCCATTTTGAATATTTTCCCCCCAGCAAATGACGTGATAAGATGTAAGTCATGGGGTTGCAATCCGGAACTATTGTTGTTTTTCAGAGCAGGATATAATGGTGAAATCTTTGGATAGCTTGAACAGCTGCCAAGGCAAACTTTTCCACGTACGAGTACTTAACTTCCGTATTATTGAGATTACGAATCAAATAATAGATCAGATGTTCAATTCCATCTTCTACTTGGACCAAAACCATAGCGATGGTCATTTCAGCCGCAACGATATATAGGACATAATCATTTTGATAATTTGGAGTATACATTAATGACGCTCGGACAAGATGGTCCTTGACAGCATCAAAAGAAGCTTGCACAACTTGGTCCCAATGGAAGGGAACCCCCTTTTTCAATAATCAAGTAAATCCTTTAGCCATTTCGGCATATTTTGGAATGAACCTTCTCAGGAAGTTAGCCTTTCCTTGAAGTTTCTGTATCTGAAGTAGGTTTGATGCTGCAGGAAAATCAAGAATGGCTTGAACCTTCAGTGGGTCTATTCGAATTCCTTCTTTTGAGACTACGAATACAAGCAATTGACCAGAACCAACACAAAGCACACATTTATGCAAATTGAGGTGTATCTGGTAGTGTTAGCATCGTAAGGAAATGGCTCTCAAATGCATCAGGTAATCAGTCTGATTTCATGAATGCGCTGGTAAATCATCTAGATATGGTTGAACAATGTGCTTGATGTCGTTGAAAGCATAATCCATTGCTCTCTGAAAAGTTTCCCCAGCGTTCTTTAAACCAAACGGGAGTTTTCGATATGCGAATGTGGCCCAGGGACAGATGAATGTTTTCTTATGTTGGTCATTTGGGCAGATATTGATTTGATTGTAGCCAGAAAATCCATCCATGAAAGAAAACATTTCGTATCCAGCACAATTGTCAATAATCTGGTCAATTAAGGGTGTAGGATAATTATCTTTTGGACAAGCCTGATTAACATCCCACAATCGACACACACTCTAATGGTTCCTTTTTTTTTCATAATAGGAATGATATTGGAAACGCACTCAGTAAGCGGAACAGGGTAAATGAAACCAGCATCCAAAAGTTTTTCAACTTCTGCTTTGATGGCAGCGGCTTTCTTCGGATGAACAGGATGAAGCCATTGACGCACCGGTTTGACATCAGGATACATATTAATAGTGTTTTCAACTATACTAGTATCTATGCCTAGCATTTCCTCGTAAGACCGAGTGAATACGTCACAAAATTCATGAAAAAGAGAGAAATATGAATCAAGTTCTGATGGAGAACAAGATACACCGACATGAATATTTTCTACAATGCTAGGTTTAGTCAAAATATCGATAGAAATAGTTTCTTCAATATTTGATAAATTTCGCTTAGATTCAATTGCATTAATCAGAAAAGAATTCAAAAAGAAATTTTGAATTGATGGGTGATATAGTTCACTAAGATTATTTTCTTCATAATCAGGAAGATGGGAATGATGATGATAATCTTCCCATGGTTCTCCTTCTACCATCATAGCTTCCAAAATATTTTCATCTGTTAAAAATTTTGAAGAAAATGGATCAGATGAAGTGCCAAAATCTAATGAATGATCAACCCAAACACTCGGCAATGCTAATTTCGGATTTGTCACCCAAGCTGAACAGATTGACTGCTATTGAAGCTCAATAGGGCTGAGCGGTAAAACATCATCCAACGTAGAAATATCAGAATCACCCGTACTCTTCCTTAAGCCAAATGGAGTGGAAGAGATCATGTAGCAGGTCTTTATGCTTGCAATTTCTACCAACGTCGCTGGCGGTAGTAATGAAAAGGTTCCCATAAGAGTGGAATCCTTTAAGAGTCCTACACCAATGTTTTGGATTTCTAGTTTGGGTAAGTGAATATACGGAACACTTCCAGTTACCTGCGAAGCAGAAGAAAAAAAGGATAATTGATTAATGATTGTAATAGTACCTTTATGAGGAAAGGCAACCATTCTAAAATATGTAGAAACAATTGCAGTCATCGGATATACCCATGGTCTTCCAAGTAAAATATTATAGTCAAGGGGTCCATCAACAACCTCAACATCAATACTTACTGTTTTTCCCCCAATTCAAATTTCAAGTTATTGATAATACCACAAGGTTTATATGTTATTCCATCAAAAGCCTTCAACGTCGTTGATGATTGCGATAATCGCGGTGATCCAAGCGATTTCCAACAGTTTAGAGACATAATTCACGTAGATGCTCCCTCATCAATAATAGTGCGATGAACAAGGTGATTGAGAACATTTACTTGGATGGAGAATGCCAATTCTGCTGGTAGCTACGGTACATAGCCCGTATGATTAAAGATGACAAGATTAGAATCAGTAGGATCAATTCCACCAATGGCCGACAATAAAGCCTGCATCTAGGAGAGACAATTTTGTAATACCTCAAGAGCAGACATAGCTGAAGGGGATTGAACCAAATCTTCAACAATATTATAATTTTGTGCAGCTCTTGCTTGAGGATTATATGTCGATTTATGAATTACTCCCTTTGGTGGCTTAATTGTCAATTCAAGAATAACAGGAGGTGGTACCGATTCATTAGATGGATTCATTGTCGAGGTAGTAGGTTGATCAGTGGTCGGACTACCTTAGTATTTATTCCGCGTCAACTCCAAAATATCTTGTGAAGGTTTTGTAGTGGATAACATTAACACTTGGGAATTAGGATCTGGATATGTAGCAACCAAATTTGTGTCTGGATTTGGAAATGGGTCTGTCAACACAGCTGATGCATGAGAATTCTTGATGATTTTTGAGACTTCAGCACAGTGAGGGCAATCCCTAACAAAATGTTCCTCATTACAGATTATGCATGGATAATGAGATTTACGTGGTCCCGACGGTTGATCATATGATCGTTCCTGCGGGTTAGAAGTTTGCTTTTTCTTTGATTTCCCCTTTTTCTTACTTCCTGGTTGCTTATCACTTTTGCCTTTGTCAAATGAGATGGAATTTATTTCGGAAGTAGGAGCAGGATCAGATGCAGTAGTGTTGTGTGTATTTACAGTGCCTATCAAGCCATCTCCGACATGAGAGTCCCTTATTTGAGGAGGAACATTGAAATTAGATCGCGGTGCATTTGGTATTTTCTCGTAGAGCATGCCAGAATGAGTATAAATCAAGTCTAAATACTGAGCATGAGCGATGAATTTATCTTCTATGACGACGCCACCTTTAGCCACATCCTTTGTTATAGATGGTAACAAGGATTTAATGAACCATTCAGCAAGGAGTTGATCAGGAACAAATTTCTTAACCATTCGTCGTTAGCGACGCTACTCATGAATATGATATGAAATGTGAGTAGCATTATTCTATTTGAAGTTGGTCAAGAGTTCCATTCCAGTTTCATATCTCATCGGTAACTGGAAATGGGTCAAAAATACAGTAGCCAAGGCAGTAAAATTGTCAAATGAAGCTCTAGGTAATTCACTGTACCATTTAGTTTCCGGACCTGTGAGTGTTCTCTGGAAAATATGTAATCGAAAAAAATCATCATTTAGGGAATTTGATGAACACCATAAATGATAAATCATAATATGAGTTGATGGGTCTTCTCCAGGGTTTCCATTGAATTTAGGAATATCGGAGGGTAATTTATGTGGTATCACGAGCCACCAAGGAGCATAATTGATAGGATCATTGGTTAACCAGTTTAAATATGGTAATTCTAAGGTTGCAACAAAAGGAAACTGTCTATTAAGGTCAGGTTGAGCATAGCCAGGATAAGATGGAATCGCTTGGGCAACAGGTTTTTGAGCACCGGCATATGGGATTTGTTGCTGGTAACCCAGATAGGGGTGGTTTTGCATGGCAAACGCTTGAGAGTTCTGTTGACCAAAACCTGGATATGGTACTTTTTGATATGAAGTTTGAGGAATTTGCGCCTGTGGATGCCAAGGGGTCTGTCCACCAAGATTATAACCCAAATTAGTGTAAGTTGGATTCGGTTGATATGTATAACCAGATTGTGTTTGTGACATCCCATAAAATGGTGGACCAGCTTGTGCATAAATGATTCCTGATACAGGTTGTTGTAAATTAACCAAAGGATTTTGAGTTGGTGGACCCAACATTTGATGATATTGAGTTGAAGAACTCACCTGATAAGGTGTATGTACAATATTTTGATTATGTAACAAGGGTATAGATGTATTAACAAATGGTATTGAAGTGGGTGTAACAGGTTGAATTGGTTGATACAATTGGACAATCGTTTGTGGTTGGATAGCCAGAGTGGGTTGCCATTGACAAACATTCATGTCAACATTATTTTGACCGAAATGTGACTGAGTACTGTCATATTGGGTAACCATAGGTTGGCCCCCAGCATAAGGAGGATAATAAGATGGAAAATATTGTTCACCGAATGCTAGGAGTCCAGTTGATATGGTATTTAAAGGAATTGACCCATAATGACCGTCTTGATATTTCCCTAATGATGGATTTAATGAATCAAGTCGTTCAGTACTAACTATAAGACTACCAGTTAAAACACTAGATGATGACATTGGTAACGACCATGGCCTTGAAGATTGACCAAAGAAAGTGCCAGACAATGATTTGTAGCATGTTGGGACCGAAGGGCCACCGTGCAAATATGACTTTGCTGAGGTTGTGAACATCGACGAAATAGCAAGGATAGGAGCTGACATAATTGGAATAGTAGACCCAACCGAAGATGTTGGTTCAGACATGGTTGTTTGACCAAATGTATACTCTCCAAAATCAACAGATGATTGAATGGCAATGGGATCAAAAAAATAATATGGAAACGATTGAGGAAATGACCGGTACAGGTAAAGGTCTCCCCCAAAGTGGGTTTGACTTAAAGGTGTATCAAGTTGAGGGATTTCTTCAATTGTGATTAAACCAGGAGAAAGAACTTCACCGTCAAGCCCAAAATATATTTCAGATGGTTGACTGTGTGATATAGGAGTTTAAATGGCTACAGATGTTTGTGGAGTGACCAAAGTAGGAACAACCTTCGGCTGTTCAAGACTCAGATTTTCTGGCAAAGAAGAGATAGGATTTGGATCAATTTGTGATTGAACAACGTCGGGTCCAGGAGGTATGGTCTCAGCGATTGAATGGATCGTGACTAGAGGTATCTTTGAAGACTCTATTTTGACAACAAAAAATGAACTGGGATGTGTGGAAACAATTTGAGCTAACTCTAGTTTAGATGATGATGTTGCGCCAGAGGTATGAATTGTACTTGATTCGGTAGATCATGATCGCCTTCATCCACTAGAAATAACTTCTGGTGGCAAAGGTGGTTTCAAAGCTAATCTATGAGAACGACAGGGGGTAGGATTGTTTTCTTCCACGATTACTGATTTATTTTATCCGAAAAAAAAAAAAACAAAAAGAGGGTAATGCTAGGAAAAAGGGTTTACCAGGAAACTTTGAACTGTAGAATACCTCTCGGTGAACCAAGAAGTATAGGCAGGTAATATCCCCGAATGTTGTGTTCATTGTATCACAATTTCAAGGTGGCCAACTCAGTTCACTATGGATGGATAGCACCTAAAAATTGTCCTCCCAAATATACCCGAAGGTACATGGAGGACCAAGTCCGTATTAGCATTGTCTGATGCGAAACCGCATAGTAAGAGCACCCCTTTATACTTATCGAACTGTAACACCGCCCAATATACCCAAGAGTACGTGGAAGAGCTACGATATACTTACGTACATGGAGTGAGGTATCACACTCAGAATGTATCGCATACAAGTTAACGACAACTACTATGTTTTACGACGTCGGAACACGTCTCTAGCCTAGACCTCTAAATGTTATCGTTAATGTTCCAAAGCATTGTTAAGTAAATTGAGATTTATTTTATGTTGATCTTGCTTAAAAGTTTTCCTTTCAGGTTCACCACTGTTAGGACCTCATAATGTATCATTTTGACTACATATTTTTTCCACCTCTTTACTCTTTCTAGTCCATATCTAAAGTTTACATTATCATTTCCATCCATTTTTCCCAAAGGTATACAAAGTTCTTCTCTTTACTCTATGTTTAATTTGTCTTACATATAATTCCACATTACTCTTATATTTAATCATTAATCGAAGATATATAGTTGCTGAAGATATCGCAGATAATCTATGATAAAGAATGTGTTGCTGAAACAGTCGACCTCGTTGCTGAAACAGTCGACCCCGTTGCTGAAACAGTCGACCCCGTTGCTGAAACAATCAATTTTGTTGTTGAAACAGTCAACGGGCACGCAAATCCCGCTACTGAAAATTGCTCGTGATTTGCGATTTCGGAAGTGTATTTCAGGAATGATGGAAACAAGATGAAGACAAGCAAGGAAATTTGTTACACGGATTGTTCTGAAGTCAGTATTTTTGTATCTGTTGTAACAGCACTTTGTTATGGAAGAATAGAAAGACCCTGTTTTAAAATAAAGATCAGATTTGATAAAAATAGGATTTCTCTGATGTAACTGTAACAGATGTCTTCTCTTTAAAAAGAGAAGACATCATCATTAGAAGGGGGGGTTAGAGACTGCGGGAGATACATTTTTTTTAGCATAACGGAGCAAGGCTCCATTGTAATGTATCATTTCTTTTGACAGATGAATAAAGGTTTCTTTTGAGCGCTTCCATTTAATTTCTTTCTCTGGGGAATCTTGTGAGAGGGAAAGGGCCCGCCTTCCTCACAAGATTCACCTGATTGCTCCTTTAGTCTGTTAACTTCTTTATGATTTCATACCTTAATTAAACACTGTTTGCTGAAGGTTATTTACACAGTTCTGTGTTCCTTATTAAACACTCTATTTTCTTTAATTATTGCATACCATCCATTCTTGCGAAGCTGTGAGTTATTCCATTTTCAGTTATTTATTTGTGGGATGAGTGTATGACAGTTTGATATCAAGAAATAGGTGTTGAAGGTTCCTGCTTGGAGGAATAGGGTCCTTTTCTCTGTTATGGTTGATTGATCTCCTTTTCTGCAGAGTGATTTTCTTTCATTATCTGTTCTAGGACTCTTTAATGAAAGTCTGCAATAGAAAGATTGTTTTTGCTGTAACACAAGTAGGCCTCATCTTTGTTAAGGTGTGAACAGTGTGATTAATATAATTTGTGTGATTAATACTACAACATTTCTTTTCTTTTGGAATTGAGCATATATAGTGTGTGATTGTCTTTGGAATAAACAGACCTTCCTGGGTTGATAATTTATGTGGTACTTGAATTGTTAAAACAATTAAAGAAACCAACATTTTGGCGCCATTGCCAGGGAAGGCAATTATAGATTTCAAAAGCATTGATAATTTTTTTCTAGATGTGCAGATTGTATGAGAGGATGCGGAACCCAGAATAAAACTAACCCTACAAGTGGCAAGGGCAAAGGAAGGGGAGGAAGAAAGACTTTTATTGACGAAATTGTATCAAAGGTTGAATCGTCACAGAGATTAAGCTCTCGAAGACCAAAGCCTCAACGCTCCCCTCAATCAGATTACAAAACAGAAGAAGTTGTGGGCCCTGAGTATGTTGAGGAACCAGCAATAGCCAGTGCTGAAGAATCAGAAGAAAGTGCTAAGGAATCAGCAAAAAACGTTGAGAAATTAACAGAAGATATTGGATGACCAATGGAAAACATTGAGGAGCCAATAGATGATTTTGAGGATCGAGCAAGTGCAGTAGGAGATCAACCGATGGAAGGAAAAAACAAAGAATTCTTTGGTGGGGGACGAGTAGATCCTGAAGGAGAAGGAAAGGATGAAAATTCTCTCTCTACCTTGGGATTTCCTATCAGTAATCTCCCTAGAGGAACGACCCCTATGAAGAATATTCCATTGTCAGCTTTACCCAACTTCCATGGGTTATCCTCTGAAGATCCGGATGAATTTATTTTTGAATTTGATATATTATGCAGAAGTTATGATTAAGTTACTAATGCTCAGAAGTTGAAACTGTTTCCAGCAACATTAAAGGGAAATGCGTTAAGATGGTTCATGAGCCTTGGAAGCCAGGTAATCACAACATGGGAACAGATGAAACAGAAATTTCTACTTAAATATCAAGATTATTGTCAAACAAGAGAAAAGAGGGAGGAATTATTCAATATGGCACAAAAGGTAGACGAGAATTTGGTGGACTGTGTGGAAAGACTGCAGTATAATCTGCAGAGATCTGATCATCCGAATGTAAGTAAAGAAATTCGTAAAACAATATTACTGAAAGGATTAAGGGACGATTGTTTAGACATGCTAAACATGCTTGGTAAAGGAGATATATCTAAAGAATCATATGATGAGATTGTTGAACTCTGTAAAAGATGTTCAAGAGGAGCTGCAAGGAACAGATTAAACAACAGAGATTCCACTTATTCAAGAGTTCAGAAATCAGCCAGTGGCGGAGCAACAAGAGCTGAAATAGGTAATTTACTTGAAGAATTTAAAACTGAAATGTTAAGTTCTTTTGCTTCACAAATTGACACCTTGCAGGTTAAAAAGAAGCAGGCTAAATCAGAAGCAGCTCTGGCTGTCTTTTGCCCTAAATGCAGAGATAAACATCCACTAAGGGAATGCCCATTGGACAAGATACCAATCTGCACCCTTTGTGAGAAAGATCATGAAACACAACAATGTCCTTCTCTACCGGGAATAAAAGCAGCACTCCAGCCAACGAAAGAATAAGCTGAAGCAGTTTATCTGCTAACACAAAGAAGACAATGGCAACCAAGAGGACAAGGTATGAATTCTAGTATGCCATTTACATCTTCTAATCGTTGGAACAATTATCCTTCTTTCAGTCAGACAAATTACCCTCCCTTTAACCAAATGAAATACCCACCCTTTAATTAGATGAATTACCCACCCATGCAACAAAAAAACCCTCCCTTTGTAGATCCTGCAGTGTGGACTCCTTGGCCCCCACAACAGCCATCTTCTTTTAATCCATGGAATTCAAATTGGAGGAGTCAACAACTCCCGTATCCAAATCAATTTCCTCAATTTCAACAACCACTTCCTCTGCCATCAATTTCTCCACTAAATAATCAAATGAGACCCCAGCTACCTGTACCACCAAATCCGAACCCCAATAATAAAGCTGTGCAAGTTATTGACATTCAATACCAGCCTACACTTCATGTTGTCCCTGCACAATGCAATGACATCCATTTAAGATCCGGGAAAATAGTTGAACCTATTATTGATGATGTTACTTCTTTGGATTTTGATAAAGAAGAAACTGAGAAACATAATTCACACAAAGAATCACAACCATCCTCTAACATGGATGCTGAAATAACAGAGCCACCATTCCCCGAGCGTTTATTTTTAACTAAAACGCCTAAAACACCTGCTTTTAATCTTTTAGGGGAATTGCAAAATTTCTATGTTAAAATTCCACTTTTACAGGCACTAAGAGATGTACCAATCTATGCCATAACCATGAGGGATATTTGTGTTAAGAAACCTGGTAGGAAAACTAAGGATCCCCTTACAGTTCATGTTATGGGTGATCTGTCCGAATTAATGTCCGGAAAAACTCCTCCTATGAAATATGGAGACCCTGGCCATCCCACTGTGACAGTTCAAATTGGTAAAACAATAATCCCTCAAGTTCTGGTAGATTTAGGTGCTGCAATAAATATCATGACTCTAGAAACTTCACAATTGCTATAGCTAAAGAACACAATTAGAGACACACAAACCATCCTAGAGCTAGTTGACTGCTCTACAATTAAACCAAAAGGAGTTGTTGAGGACCTAGTTATCTCAGTTGAATCCTGGAATTACCCAGCTAACTTTGTGGTGTTGCAAACTAAAACAAAGTTGGGGGGACACCCTCTAATTCTAGGAAGGCCTTGGCTAGCTACAGCCGATGCCTTTATCACCTACAGATCCAATTCAATGAAAATCTCCAATGGATATGAAACTAAACAGCTTACTCTTTATCCTCATGCTACACCCATGATTAGCAATAAGAATTCTGTATGGATGGATTATGATGATAATGTTTTTCAGCCCATTTTAACCATCAGACAAGCTTTGAGTTTTAAAGACAGCACAGAGGATGAAGTAATTAATAGTTTTATTTGTGAACCCTCCTCTGTGGTTGCTGAAACTCATAATCAATTGATTACACTCTTTGAAACAGATACCCATGACAAGATTGAATCTGAAGATTTACCTCAAACATCAACCCCCATCTCCTCTAAAAGCATAACAGTGGAAATCGAACCTGGAAAAACATTGAATATAAATCCTGACCTAACAGTTCCTGAAACACAGCAGTTAATGAAGTTATTACTTGAAAATAAGGAGGCATTCACATGGGATTACACAGATATGAAGGGAATCTCTCCTGAATTATGTACTCACCAGATTTATATTAAGGAAGGTTGTCGACCAGTCTGTCAACCCCAAAGACGAATGAATCCTAATTTAAGAGAAATTGTGAAAGAGGAACTTCAAAAATTTCTTAATGCAGGATTTATATACCCTATATCTGACAATGAATGGGTTTCCCCATTGGTAATAGTCCCTAAGAAAAATGAGAAATGGAGGGTGTGTGTAGATTATAGGGCTTTAAATAAGGCCACTCAAAAAGACCACTTTCCTTTGCCATTCATTGATCAGGTGTTGGACAGTCTGTCAGGGAAGAAATTCTTTTCCTTTTTAGATGGATTCAGTGGGTATAACCAAATTAGGATTGCACCCCAAGACCAAGACAATACCACTTTTACTAGCCCATGGGGAACTTTTGCCTATAGAGTTCTTCCATTCGGACTATGTAATGCACCAGCAACTTTTCAAAGGGCTGTTATAGGAATCTTTTCTGATATGCTGAATGATTCTATGGAAATATTTATGGATGACTTTACCCCTTATGGTGTGTCTTTTGAAGATGCACTACACAATCTTGAGAGAGTACTTAAACATTGTATACAAGCTCATCTATCCTTAAGTACTGAAAAATTTCATATGATGATGAGTGAAGGAATAGTGCTTGGAAATTTTATCTCATCTCAAGGAATTCAGGTAGACCCATCCAAAATACAGGTCATTCAAAACCTTCCTATTCCTAAAACACAAACTAATGTAAGAAGTTTTCCTGGACATGCTGGATATTACAGAAGATTCATTAAAGATTTTTCTAAGATAGCTTCTCCATTATTTGTGTTGCTTATGAAAAATGTTGAATTTAAGTGGACTAATCTTTGTCAGGAAGCCTCTGTAGCACTCAAGCATCAATTATCTATAGCTCCTATTTTGAGAGGACCTGATTGGGCACTTCCCTTTCATATATCTTCTGATGCTTCAGATACTGCAATTGGAGCTGTCTTGGGACAAGAGGAAAACCATCTTCCTTATGTTATCTACTTTATCAGTAAGAATATGACCCCTGCTGATCTTAATTATACAGTTACCGAAAAGGAATTTTTAGCAGTAATTTATGCCATTAACAAATTTCGACATTATATCACTGGTTAATCTACTTTTGTCCATACTGATCACTCGGCCATCAAATATTTAATGAATAAATCTGTCACAAATGCCCGAGTTACTAGATGGTTATTGTTACTGCAGGAGTTTGATATTACAATTGTAGATCGACCAGGTAAAGAAAATGTTGTGGCTGATTTCCTTTCACGGTTAAAAACTGATAATAATATTCCAATAGATGATTCCTTTCCTGATGAGTATCTATTTGCAGTATCTGCTCACTCTCCTTGGTATGCAGACATTACCAATTATTTGGTTGCAGGGAAGTTGCCATCACACCTGTCACATAGAGAGAAGAGGAGAATTGTTCAACAAAGTGCCAGGTATAGCTGGATAAGTGGGTGTCTTTTTCACACAGGACTTGATCATGAAATCCGAAGATGCATTAGAGAGGATGAGGTGTATGATATACTAAAAGCTTGTCATGATGGCCCTTGTGGAGGGCATTTTGCCGATAAAAGAACAGCACACAAAATTTTGAGGATGGGTTACTATTGGCCCTCACTGTTTAAGGATGCAAAGAATTATGTGCGGGCCTGTGATAGCTGTCAGAGAATGGATCAACCCAATCATAGAGATAAAATGCCATTAAACCCCCAGGTAGTACTTGAACCATTTGAAAGATGGGCCTTAGATTTCATAGGACCCATTAATCCTCCATCCAATCAAAGAACTTATATATTAGTCTCTACAGACTATATGACTAAATGGGTGGAGGCCAAAGCACTTCTTAGAGCCAATGAAGAAGTTGTCCTAGCTTTCCTATTTGAAGAAATCTTTGTTAGATTTGGAATTCCTAGAGAGCTAGTTACAGATGGAGGACCTCCCTTCAATTCTCATGGTTTTAAATCTACCCTTTAGAAATATCATATTCATCATAGAATGACTACACCATACCATCCCCAAGCCAATGGGCAGGTGGAAAGCACAAATAAAGTGATAGAAGCCACTCTAACTAAAACAGTGAAGGATAACCGGAAGGATTGGTCTCAAAGACTCCCGAAGCATTATGGGCTTATAGAACTACCTGGAGAAATACTACAGGATTTTCTCCCTATGAATTGGTTTATGGTAAAAGTGTTGTTTTTCCTGTGGAATTTGAAATTAAAACTTTGAGAACTGCTTTAGCCATTAAACTCGATTTGACTGATGTGCAGACAGCCAGGTTGTAGCAGCTTCTTGAACTGGATGAAAAGAGATTAGATTCCATTCACCAGAAAACCATGATTCAAAAACAAAGAACAAAGTGGCATGACAGAAACATTAAGCATAAGCAGTTCCAAAGAGGTAATTGGGCTTTATTGTATGACTCTCGGTTTGAAAACTTTCAAGGTAAGCTACGTACACGATGGTTGGGACCTTATGAAGTAGATTCTTTTTTTCCTAATGGAACAGTAAGACTTTTAACAATTGATGATTCTAAAACACCTCTACTAGTAAATGGTTATAGGCTTCGTTTGTACCAACACCCTGTTTCTAAAGAAGATTTTAAGGCTGCTTGCATGACTAATACACATTATCTTTTTCTAGGGGAGTCTTCTTCTCCTCACAGCATTTAAATATTTTATGCACTATATTTTTAGTATTAGATTAGATTCACAACTAATAATCCCTGTCAAGGGTTGGCATGTTACAATGGTATGTTGCAGATTAAGGAAGAATTCACCAAGGAGGACAATGTCATCACAAGAAGATCTAAGCTTCAATCTGAAGAAGCTTTTCTTTCCTCATCTGATTCATTTTCCTCACATCACCTATTCCCTCATTCTTTCTTTCCCTCTTTCATATCATTTTTCCTATTTTTCTCATTCCACTCACTACTGAAACACCATTCTTCAGCTAGTATCTTCCCTATTCCCTACTGCTGAAATATCATTCCTCAGCAAATATATCCTCAAATTTCTCAGTGCTGAATCATTACTTTTTAGCAGCATTTCCCTTATTTTTCCCTTGCTGAAACACCACTTTCAGTATCAGGTCATCCATCTTTCCATTGCTGAAACATCATTTTTTTCCCCTGCTACACAAGTTTTCTAGCATCCCACTTTTATTCTTCAGATCCCTTGGGCGAACATTATTCAGTATTGAGCAAAATCTAATATGCTCCTGTTTCTACATTTTACAGAAATCTAAATATTCTTCCATCAGTATTAAGCCATTATGAACAAGCACTCTATACTTCGAATTACAAAAACAAAGGTAAAATATAAGGTAGGCGGATTTTTTATGTAATACAGTTAAATAATAGTTTAAAGAGAGGATCTTTCCCATTATGATTATAATCCCCGCACATTTAAACATCATTACATCACATGTAGGGGGGGGATTTCGAAAATTTAAACCATCATTCCACACCATACAATCCACCGTCACTCTTCATATCCATTATTCCCACTGTCATTGATACTCCATATCCTCAGTTGTAACGATTATTCTGATCGAGCCAGTGATTCTGCTCTCTGTTTTTGTATTTGAATTAAGTTAGTAAATGTGGGAGGTTCGGTTATCAGGCATGAGCCCGGATCAACGACTCTTCTTCAATTATTTCCGGAGGCTTACCAAATTTTCCAGCAGGCAGGATGGGTCACATATTTTGAAAAACTAAGAGAATTTGACCCTTGGAAAGTTTTGGAGTTCGCACAGAACCTCCAACAGGACCACTCCACAGTCCAAGGGGTCAGAATTTTAGTTACAGAGAATGATATTTCCCAAGTCTCGGGTTTTCCAGTCACAGGAACTCGGTGGTTTAGTAGAAAACACATCATCTTAAATGCGCAACAGGACTTCCTTCTTCCAGAAGAACGTGTTGAGATCAAAGGCCATGGCATAGGACTACACTCACTACCTCCTCCGTGGGCCAAGGTAGCCAAATTTTTCAAGAATTATTTAACCTGCAAGGGGCATTATCAGGTAGTTTATCAACACGACTTTGTTTTAATGAGCCACTTACAGCATGGTAGACTACTCAACATTCCTTATTATCTGCTTGGATGTATTAAGAATATGTCATATTACTGTGGAAAGGTAAAATTTCCATTACTGTCCCTTACTCGTCATCGCCTCTGTCAATTATTAATTCATATTGGTTTTGCTCAGCAAAATCCCCCTCTAAATAACTTACCCCTACTGCCTCCCCAAGCCCCCAAAATTCCCTAAGCCCCCGAGATTCCCCAAGAAGCTAAAAATCCCGACGAAATCTTTGAAAGTTCTTATGAATAGCAATTGGATAATATCCTGGATCCTCCATCAATCCCATCATCACAACCATTCAATCCAATTTATTCATCTTCAAAACCATTCCATTCAGCAGAGTCATCCCTAGTGATGACTCTCATACTAAAACACCACCATCTCCTCCTATTCATAAAAGGAAGAGGCAGATTACAACTGCCTCTGTATCAAAAAGGCAAATGAGGGTTGTATCCAAAACAGTCACCTCTTCCAATATCCCCTCTCCTAGGGAAGAATCCTCCCATAGAAAGAAAAATAAAGCCACTGCTTTCCCTGCTTTTCTACCTAGGAGAAAAATGAAAACAACCCCCATTTCCCCTGACCCCACAGCCATTCTGTTACAATTCCAATCATCACCACCTTTCCAAATCCCGGAAACATTATCTCTCTCATCCTGTGGCACTGCTCCATAAGAACCAGTTGCCCAGGGTAATATGAAATCATTTCTTACACAACCAGTAGTTGCTCCACAAGAACCCACTACTCACACAGCAGCTGAAACACAAGAACCAGCTGCTGACGTGCAAAAATCAAACATCCAGCATGATATTTTAAGGAAACCGACTGTAGCTGAAACACAAGAACCAGCTACAGCGGCGGAACAACAATCAATTTCAGCAAAAGCACACGCTCCTGTCACCATAGCCTCTCTTTTAGAAGAAAATGAATTCTTGAAGTCAGAATTAGAAGCCTGCAAGAGAGAATTGATAATGGCAAGAGAAGATTTTGATAAAGAATTAAATCTTTATACTTTGGCTCATACAGCATCGATGCAAGAAAAACACTCAGAGAATGATCCTTATAAAGATTACATGTGTTATCAGTGTGGAAAAATTTATCAAAATGCAGGATACAAGATAGTTGAAGTACCAATGTCTGATGCATCCACATCATCTCCAGTAAAGAGGGAAAACCCCACTGTCACACAAGAACCAGCAGGGCCCTCAAAGACTTTGGAAAAGGAAACTCAAGTACAGGTATCCTGCTCGACATTCACTGACTCTGCTACACAAACTATGCCACAGGCTATAACTTATAATGTCGGAACACAAACTCTACCATGGAAAGAATTGGAAATAATGAACAGGTGGAAGAAGCAGTATGCTGAGGATCAAGATAAAATCCTACAACAACATAAATTAGCTTGGAAAAATCAAATGTACTCCAATTGGGAAAACTGGGAACAGACACTCCAGCAGCTTAAAGATTCCAGGAAAGAGAATACAGAATTAAAAGATAAATTAATCCTAATGTTCCAACTAGTGCAAAAACTACTAGCTACCAAGAAACCATCTGTGAACTATTCTTTGTTTCTTTTAGAGCGTCTTGTTTATTTTCATTTAAAAGAAATTAAGGACGGAAGACCTTATGAGCTGCTCACAGCTGAACAATTTGTTAAAACATTTGCTGAGGCTTCCACAAGTGATCAACATCTGTTATGCGAGCTGTATCTTCACAATGAGGCAATGCCTGAAAACAGAGAACTCAATCTTAATCCTATTGTTGGTGATATACAGATTAGGGCATTTGTTTCTTTTCTTGTAAATCAAATCACTTGGCAAACTGCCTTTCTTGCAACTAGGCACAATGAGGATAATCGCCTTCTTTGGATAAGGCCAGAGCCTCGAAATCCGGCCATTTTTGTAGCAGAGAACCATAATTTTTTGCAGAAGCCAAGAATGAATAGATACATAGAGCAATTGCAAGCCTCTATACTCCGAGAATGTCATCAGTCAATCAGGGTCAACGAGACGACTGCTCTGAAGGCAAGCACCATGTTCTGGCAACAGTCCTCCAAGGAAAGACAAGAGTATCATCCCTTTAGCCCTAGTAACCTTGAAATTGCACTATCTAGAATACCAAACTACATCAAATGTGTTCAACAGTGTGCTGAGAATTGGATAGGCTATCATTTTCACTTTCCCATTTTATGGATGCCATCAGAAAGATATCAGGCTCATTACAGGTTGGCTAACATGGATGAGGCAGAAGCATGGCAGAAATTGCAAAGTAATTAAGGATTCAGACCTTCAACAGATACCACCTTCCATAGTTATTGCTTAAGTAACTTGCATGCAAAGAGTCAGTATTCAGACTCCGATTCAGACTAAAATTTGCCTGAGGACATGCAACCCTTTCAGTTGGGGGGGATATTAGGACCTCATAATGTATCATTTTGACTACATATTTTTTCCACCTCTTTACTCTTTCTAATCCATATCTAAAGTTTACATTATCATTTCCATCCATTTTTCCCAAAGGTATACAAAGTTCTTCTCTTTACTCTATGTTTAATTTATCTTGTATATATTTCCACATTACTCTTATATTTAATCATTAATCGAAGATATACAGTTGTTGAAGATATCGCAGATAATCTATGATAAAGAACGTGTTGCTGAAAAAGTCGACCCCGTTGCTGAAACAGTCGACCCCATTGCTGAAATAGTCAATGGGCACGCAAATCCCGCTACTCAAAACTGCTCGTGATTTGCGATTTCGGAAGTGTATTTCAGGAATGATGGCAACAAGATGAATACAAGTAAGGAAAGTTGTTACACGGATTGTTCTGAAGTCAGTATTTTGGTATCTATTGTAACAGCACTTTGTTATGGAAGAATAGAAAGACCCTGTTTTAAAATAAAAGATCAGATTTGATAAAAATAGGATTTCTTTGATATAACTGTAATAGATGTCTTCTCTTTAAAAAGAGAAGACATCATCATTAGAAGGGGGGGTTAGAGACTGCGGGAGATACATTTTTTCTAAGCAGAACGGAGCAAGGCTCCATTGTAATATATCATTTCTTTTGACAGATGAATAAAGGTTGCTTTTGAGTGCTTCCATTTAATTTCTTTCTCTGGGGAATCTTGTGAGAGGGAAAGGGCCCGCCTTCCTCACAAGATTCACCCAATTGCTCCTATAGTCTGTTAACTTCTTTGTGATTTCGTACCTTAATTAAAGACTGTTTGCTGAAGGTTATTTACACAGTTCTGTGTTCCTTATTAAACACTCTGTTTTCTTTAATTATTGCATACCATCCATTCTTGCGAAGCTGTGAGTTATTCCATTTTCAGTTATTTATTTGTGGGATGAATGTATGACAGTTTGATATCAGGAAACAGGTGATGAAGGTTCCTGCTTGGAGGAATAGGGTCATGTTCTCTGTTATGGTTGATTGATCTCCTTTTCTGCAGAGTGATTTTCTTTCATTATCTGTTCTAGGACTCTTTAATGAAATTCTGCAATAGAAAGATTGTTTCTGCTGTAACACAAGTAGGCCTCATCTTTGTTAAGGTGTGAACAGTGTGATTAATACTACAACATTTCTTTGCTTTTGGAATTGAGCATATATAGTGTGTGATTGTCTTTGGAATAAACAAACCTTCCCAGGTTGATAATTTATGTGGTACTTGAATTGTTAAAACAATTAAAGCGACCAACAACCACGATGATGTATATGAAATTCCTAAAATGCAAGCTAAGAATGATAAACAAATTTTCACTTTCAGTTTTTTCAATGCAATACCTAGCTACTAAGGGAAGAGAGAAAATAATTTGAGAGCAAACAAATCAATGAATCTCAAATTAAATGCAGATTTCCTAATGTTCCTTTTGCAAAAAACACACAATCCTACATGCAAATGCAAGTTTTTCTTTTCAGTTTCCTTAATGCTATGAATGCAGAAAAGAAACTAGGTGCAATAGATCAATAATCAAAATGATTTTTACTTTCGAGAAACGAATAATACAAACAACAATTTCTCTTTTGAAGGAAAAACGAATATTTCAACAACAATTTCTCCTATCAAGGAAATGAAGATTTTACAACAATTTCCTATTTCGAAAGCAAACGATTCTTAATGCGACCATAAAAATTACTTTGAAATCAACTTGTCAATGATAATGAAAAACTTCTTAACAAAATTGAACAAATTTTCAGTCAAAGGAGAAGAAATATATAGAGTTACTGGTCAATAGAGCATCAAACTTTTCAGAACAAATCAGCAAACAAAACTGAAGCAAAGTACAAAGTTAGATTCAAGGGGATTTGTTCCTTTCAGGAGCCAACGCAGTCTCCAAAGGGAGACAGTGCTCTGCAACGCAGGCTGACAAGGGAGAAAATGCTCTACAAAGCAATGTGCCCTGACCAAGGGTGCGTTGAGCGCAGTAAACAAAGAAAAAGCTACCTTTTGGCTCACTAACTTTGCAAATTAAGGTCTGAAAAAGTATAATATTTATGTGAAATAGCTACTGGGTGGATTTAGAAAGCAGATCAGAGACTAAAACACCAACAAACACGAGAAGTTCTCCCCAGCGGAGTCGCTATTTTTTTGGGCCAGAATTGCAATCTACGGATAAACTACACTTCCCTAGACCGGTGTCTAGTCTAGAACAACAGGTGAAAGACTGCACTACCCTTTTTCCTAACTCAGAATAGATACACAGAGAGGATTGGATGCTTACTTGTTTCAGTCGCTTCCAAATGGCTCCTTTCTGTCGATTCCACTACAGCTTCAAATTCAAGCGGTTTCAAATAGCTGAATGCTTCCTGTAAGAAAGAACACTGAAACAGCAGAAGATGCAATAATATAGATACCTATTCAAGTTAATTAGCCAAATCAGTTAAGAATAAGCTATATTCATCAACCAAGATTTTTTAATATGGAAAATCAAAGTAAACATGGATGCATGTAGGGAAAAACAATAAGTACTCTTTATTGATGATAGAAGGAGAGGTTACAACCTAGTGACTGATTCATCGTGACCTTCCAGCAAAGTTCCCAAGTCTCATCACAGCATAAGTCTCTCTAGTAGCAGCTCCACAAATCAAACTCTCTATTGAAAATTCTCCAGCATTTCCCTACTCAAATTCTTCCTCCCAAACACTTAGATCTATGTTCAATTTATAGAGGAACTGTAGGCAGTTTTGTAATCAATAACATTCCAAAAATAGGCAAGACTTGTTTCCATTCATGTCGATGTCAAATGGACACTTGGATCTGAAGCTTGACACATATGAACCCTTCTAGAAGACACTGGCCAAGTGGAGGTTCCAAAACAATGAGAATTTCGCGCCCAATGTCACCAATGCACCTTTGAATGTCAGGAAGTGCTTTGCAGAGCAGCCTTGAATGGGGCTACCTGCATATGCAACGCACTTAGGCCCCTTAGAACCTGCGTTGGTGAGCTCCCACAGGTTTAATAATAAGCTTCAAACCATGGAAAATCCTTTCTTTGATGAAAATATTTTGTTTGATTCATGTTGTTTCCTATCTTATGGAATATAGCAACTAATATGATAGGGAATGATAGACCCTTTGATCATCGGTCCTGGACATAATGATCCTTTTTTCAGGATTCTCAAGATTCTATTTCAGAGATGGACTACAGATGCATTTATTGGATATTCCACCCTTAAAAGAAAGTGTGAGATCCAGAGGCTACCTGTCCAACTGTAGACTCTGTCTATAGAACTTGGAATAACCCCTTTTGAGGAATTTCAACAAGGTCTTCAAGGAAAATGTTGTATAAGTAAAATTGAGAAATAATAATGCAAATCAGGGCTGGTTTCCCCTCATTTATGATGTATGTGACTTATATATGGAATTTCATCAAAAACAAATCATTTTAAGCACATTAAACAGATCTCCCAAAAAGTAGACTAGCTAAAAGGCACCCAAAGGGGAAGGCTACAGTAAAATGCAAGCACTGCTTCAGGAATTGCACAGTTTTAGCCAATGTTCAGTGGAGATCAGAAAGAGGACTGATATTTCAGTATTATAGCATAAAATAATCATTATTACAAAGCACTTTCATTATACAGTGGGAAGCATGAGCCAATACAGCAATAAATCTTCAGAAAAGAGAGCAAATGCACATGTAAATTTGCAGAAATGCTTCAACAGCGTTATTTTCCAGGAGGTTCGGAAAATGTGAGTTATAACTTAGGTATAGAGAATATATATGGATAAAATATCAGATCTGGAAACTCTATAGTTTTCTCTACAAGATCCACTTGGAATTTTGACAAGAGCATGCATGAATAAGAGTAGATCTGAGAAACAAGTTGCATATCTGGAAACTGCTACAGTAAATTTCTGAATATGACATTACATTACAATGGATAATATCTTAATAGAACATAGATTAGCAAGCCAATCCATGGATCACCAAGTGGAAGGCAATCCCAACACAAGAGATCTCTGATCTAAACAATGAGCAAGACAACCTGCAAACCCTCATACATAAATAACGCAGTCTTCCTAGTGGGACAGCGTTGTAGCTCAAGAGACACAGAAAACTGCTGAATAATAGCAGATCTAAAAGTACTAGAAATGGTACTCTCTTCTAGGAGGTCAAAGGACCCACTCCATGGAGAGAGATTCTCAAAATACACTAGATCTCTACAGATCTAGATCACCACTTGTTGCAGCTTGCGGAGACAGCAAAACCCTCACTAGATCAGCGCTGCCAATGTAAGTAGGAGCTTGGCCTCAAGCCTGATAGTGGTCCACTTCAGCAAACTTTCCTCCTTGAATCATCAAAGGAAGAGGTGAAACTCCTGCATAGGAATTCCAGATACAATCCTCCACTCGACAGCAGAGAAAGGTATTTGTCTGAGCAGATAAATACTTCAGAAATATGATCTATCAACAACCTTTTCTTGCTGCCCTCCTTTTCCTTTTCTAAGATGAGAAATCTCTTGCAAACCCTAAACCACTTTTATGAGTTAGCCCTTTTCACATTAGAGGCTCCCTTCTAGAACTACATTGTCCCTTTTGGAGATGCAATGAACCTAGACAGCATTGTTGATTTAGTCAAGGTTGACCCAGTCTTAGCTCAAACGTCTTTCACACCTGCAAGTGATTATTTACATAGCCCTGATTTGTCTTTGTTCACATGGGCATTGATTTATTCAGACTTTTTAGGATTTTTACATGTCCTCCTTTATTCATTTATTCATAAAACATAAATTAAAACAAAATTGAATGTTCCTCTTAGCCAAGGCTAAGTAGGAACATTACAGTCCTCCCCTCCAAAATGTTGCTTGTCCTCAAGCAACTGACAGGGTAAGACTTGTAGTTCTTGTCCTTCTCCATTGATAACACCATCAAGGATCAAGCTTCCATCATGGATTAAGTGCTCACCAAGCCAATACATCAGAAACTGCTCCTCCAATGCTAACATGATAGGGGCATAGTCTATCCCTTCAGGAGTGTAAAACTCAACAACAATAAACATGGGCGAAGCAATGTCACATCTAAAACATGTATCATGAAGTACAGGATGAAGTTCCATCCCATGTGGTACATATACACTGCCTACTTTTTGTCCATACAAAATCATAAACAATACCAATATGTCATCTATGTATGGAAGCAAAATCACATATAGGCAAACTGAAATTTGCATTTGATGAGGTGTCCCACATAAGGTACCAACACAGTGCACTCCTTGTTTTGAGTAGATCTGAGTGTGATAGGTGGTACCCCCACCACATCTTTGCTACATGAGTCACTTTGACATGGATGAAAGTGAAGCCCTCATTAGGTGCCTTTGGGAAGCACCCATCATGATAGATAATCTCCCTTTGCACCTCAAGGGAGTGGCCAGCTTTGGAATTTTTATTGGCCCCATCAATGCCATGAGATATACATGTAATATCACTCCTTGTAGGAGCCATGGCCTGCATACATATGGTAAGAGAATGTGTCAAATCAAGAAAATAAACATGCTCCATAAGATCAGATTCTTTACCATTCAAGTCTCCCACACACATAGAGTTAGGCATGGGCTTTTCTCCTCTTTTAAGAGAAGAAAGAGATGGCTGAAATGTCTCCTGCATAGGATCCCTTGGCTGCCCCATCTCCTCATAACTATTTCACTCTTGTAAGTGTTGATGTAGTTCCTCCCAATCATAGTGCTGATGTAGTTCTTCCTTCATACCCTCCCAATAAAAACTCTTCAAGATTAGGGAGTAGATTTTTGCTGACTGCATATAGCTAGAAAGGAACTCTTTGTGTGCTCTTTGTAGTATCTCTTGCTTAAGCTTGGAGGCTTGAGACAAGAATACTTTACCAAGATGATAGATGACCCCTTCATGGACCAAATAGACTCCTCCTTGCTTCATGCCATCTAATATCATCCTAATGTGCAGATCTTTGGAGTACTCCACAAGGAGTTGAGACCTCCAATATGGATCTACACATCTCAACAAAGACAATGCTGTTGATGCATCTATGGTGGTGCTTGCTCTTTTTCTGCTTGTTTCTTGGGCATTATGCATGCCAAAATTGTTTGTGGGAAGGCTTATCCTCCCCCTTGCTTCCTCCCACAGCGCTGTGGCTCTCTCTTCCATTGTTTCAGCACTTGGTGAAGCTTCCCCCACAGAACCTAATGGCATCCCAAGTGGCTTGCCATGATGTAGGAATGTTCCTTACAACATTCTCATAAAAATGAGAGAGGGAACTCTGAGGTCCCTTCCCCCACTGCGCAATTCCATCTTTGTTGTGTGGGTGGAAACATCAGGTGAAGGGTAGGTGTGCATGCCTTAAATGATTTGTTGTTTCCCACTCTCCAAATCCACCCATTCCATCTACAAGGCCTTCCAATTAGTGGTGACTTTTCACAAATTAATCAACCACTGGACACCCAAAATGATGTTGGTATCTGGTATGTCCACTACAAATAAATGGTCCTCCAAGGTGTAGATTCCCATAATCACATAAAGTGATGGAACACACTGCATGCACTGCATAGTCCCATCTCCCATAACCAAAACAGAGAACCCATCAAAAGTATCAGTAGGGATCCCTCTCCTCTGCACAAGGTGAACATCAATAAAGTTGTGGGTTGCCCCACTGTCAATCAGAATAGACACTCTTTGGTTCATAACTGAACCTTTCACTCTAAGGGTCAAAGACTTGGGCACTCCTCTCAAAGAAGCAAGAGTCCCACTGGTTGGAGCAAAGGCTCCTTCTTCTTCTTGAGATGATGATTGATCCTCATCCTCATCATCACCAGTGCTGTGACCTCTCCTAGGTCCATCATTTCCCTCTTCCTCCTCAAAATCAGAGAAGACTTCAATATAGTGTGCTCTTCTAGCAGCACATCTATGTCCTCGTACCCATGGCTCTTGACAAGTGAAACATAATTTATTTTTCCTTAACTCCCTTCAGAGATCAATGTCAATAGGTTTCTTCAGTGAGCTCTCCTTGGGTGGAGTAGCTTTCCCCTCATTCCCCCTAGAAGAGTGAGTGGCTTTGCTTGGGAAGGTTGCCTTTGCCCTTGGCAACGCATCTTGGAGATCTCTAGTTCTCTCAATGGCATCATGCAGAGTGATGGGCTTGGTAGACTTAACCAACCCATGCAAAGGTTCTTCCAATCCATCAATGAACATTTAGACTCTTTTTGCTACTGATAGATCAGGGACCATTACAGACAATCTTAGGAATTCAGAGATATAAGCCTCTGCATCTCCTGTATGTTTAAGCTTTGCCAAGCTTATGAAAGGGGCCTTTGGATCTTTCCGATCGAAATCTCCACTAGTCTCCTAGTGAACTCAGCATAAGTGGACACATTAATGTGCCCCAATGTAGATAGTCCATGAAACCACCTGTTGTGGGCTTCTCCCTCAAAATGCAGCATAGCAATCTTGATGGCTTTTGCTTCGGGCACTTTATTCAACTGGAAATAGATGTCCAACTTCTCCACCCATGCTTTGGCAGAACAAGAGGGTAATCCATCAAACTTAGGCAAGAAGAACCTACCCATAGTGTGGTGTCTCCCATGAAGGAAACCTCCATCTCTATACTACTGCCATGGCCTCCTCCAGTCCTTGAGATGGCAGAAGTCTTGAAAGCTCAAGTTATCCTTGAACCTTTGACTTTGTGAGTCATATTCTACAAAGTAACCTTCCAAAGAGGTTGGCTCTTGTAGCCCTTCATTCTCTACAGCCAAGAAGGTAGGCATTGTAGAGTGTTGTGAGGTCTGTGGAACTTGTGGCAAGCTCACAAGTTCACCAGTCCCAAACTGAGACATATCAGAACTTTCTCCTTGATGGAATCTCCCAAGGGACTCCCTCATTCTATCTGTTGTGGATCCTAGAGACAGCCTTGAGTTGCGGAAGACCAGTGCCTAGGACATCTTATATAGCAAGGAGCATATGATATAACATAGAAATTTATCAGAAAAAGGCTCTCATAACTATCTCTTGTAAACAAGAAGGTAAATTTGAATGGGACCAAAACTTTCAGAAACTTGACCCAGGGAAAGCAATATTGCAGAGGCAAGGTGTGAAACTCTAATACAAATGCATCAGACAATTCAAAGGCAGCTTACTGTAAAGAGGGTTGGGTTCTAAAATACCTCACAGAGATGAATAATCAAAAGGTGTTTACTGCATATGAAATATTGAGATAATACTAACTATCATTGGGATGGTATCCAGGAACAAATATCAACATGTAATGGGCTTACAAAATTAAGAATCCATACATGGCAATAGCATTTTAAAAATAACATCCCATAGAAGCTAATATAGCAGAAGTATGGTTGAAGTGGAAAATGAAACAGTATATCACGCCTGAGCCATATTTAAAGCCCTTGACTGATTTTAGCATGAGTGTCAATTAGGATAAATTCATACCAAGAACCAGTGAGCCACTCACATTCCAGAACATGATACAAGAGAAATGGATGTGAATGAAATGAACAGCTAAACTATAACACATAAGAAAGGTTTACAAACTGTAAAGCACCAAGACCAGAATCCTCCTTAAAGATAGAACTCCTCATCACTGAAACCCAACGGGCTCTGTACATTCATATAAAAGTTCCACAAAAATGCATACAAAATTCTCTCACGGCATATTTTTTTTGAAAATCTGGAACCCTACACAATCTATTCTTGGGGAATTTTATAGGAAAAAAACCAGTAATGGGAGTGGGTGATGAACATTAAATTGATTCATTAAGAGAGCATGGAGGAAGCGTCCAAGCCTCTGTTGCTTAATGGCACTACATTGCTATATTTACTTCATAGTATGGCTGAGGGGTCTTTGGCAGGTCGATATCTAACCTCTGATGTTTCGTGAAGTCCTTCTGGCTGTAAAGCCCTCTGTTCTACCTTTCGGAATAAATGACATGGATGGAAGGTCTGCAGGCTTCCATGCTTCCATTACTGCTACTCTAACAGTCTTTAAGAAGCCTCTGTCAGTGTCTTTAACTTTTCTGGGCTTGAGGAGGCATGGAGAATGCTGTAGGAAGGCGTACTTCTGAGAGAATACGTTCTGCTGATATGTAGCACTGACATGACTTGCTGGTGTGCTCTTTAGTCTTCGAACTGTGCCTTAATCCTTTGAACACAGGATTAGCACATTAAATCTTCAATTATGGGCTTAAATCCCTCAAACCCGTCTCTCCTTCTTCACTGACTGTTTGCTGTAATGGCCTCTCAGTGTTTCGAATTGCGGTGATTGTGATTATGGAGAATAGAGTGAATTTTCCATTCTTTGAAACCTTGCACAATGAAATAAACTAATTATAAAATCCAAGGGATGGTGGAAGCACTGCTGTGAAGGCCTGCGAAGTGGTGGTGGAAATGGTGGAAGCGGTGAACTGATGAAGATTTGGAGCAGAAGGAGTCGTGAACCATCCAATCAAAATAAATGAGCGGTTGCGATCTGATTAGCAAATCACAATCGGGCGAAACGGAGGGTGACACCTTTAAGAACTTCCGATTGGCAATGGTGCGATTGAGCGCCAGACGTCCGATCTGGAACAAGATCGACGGCGGGGATTAAAATGGCGGGGGGGAGACTGGTGCAATGAGTGGGACGGGAGAAATAAGGGCCGTTGGATCTAAGGGAATGAATGGCGGGGATGGAATCGGAGTTCGGCAATCGACGTAACACAAAAAGGCGCTTTACGAAATATCCGATTGGCGATAGGGGTTGCGCTGCGATTAGCGTTGGGCCGTCATATCTGAGAGCAGATCGATGGTTGATATGTGATCGGAGGGGGGGGAAGGGGAGAAGCAATGGGCATGATGTAGAACTAGCGCGGACCATCAGATCTGTATAGATCAATTGCGGGTATTGCACCCGCACTCCACAAAACATTACACTATCGCATCGGAGATATTTGAGTTAACAAAGAAATGCGCTTTCGTCTGTCTCTCCAATTGCAATAAGCGCCTTGTGGGCTAGCACCTAGTCTTAGCGCCCGGGCATATGGGGAAGTGGTTAAGGGGCTAGCCTTAAAGGGGCTTAGCCTATCATAAGGTGGAAAGTGGGTTTTTGGCCCGTTTTTAATGCATTTTAAGGCCAACAAGGGGTAACGGTAAGGGGAATGAAGGGATTTTTAAACCAATAAAGGTATTTGAAATATTTAAAGGGGGTTTGGGATGATTCAAAAGGGTAAGTGGGGAAATTAGAAGGGGAGGAAGAATGATGAAAACAGAGGCTTAGAGGGCATGACCTGAGAGGGAAAAGGAGGCCTTTTGGGCATTTTCTTCATAAACAGAGAGGCTTTAAAACTGGGAAACAATATTAAGGATTTATCAAAGGGCAAGGCTTACGGAGGCTTCAAGGATGATGTGTTTTCAAAGGAAATGCATTCCTTGAAATCTCAAAGACAGATTGACCCCCTGTTTTCTTGTCAAGAATAAATAGGGGGCTAACATGATCAACATTGGCTCCACCTGGGGATGGCACGTTCATTCCTGGGCATGTCGAGAACTTCGTAGACCACTTGTTAATCTTCTACGTGGACACCACTCTTCAGCACTTTTTATTCTTCTCTTCATGATTCATCATGACACACACATGATTCAAACAAAGATGAAAATAGAAAACTAATGTACAGTATAATACATCAGGCTCTCTTGACCTAAATCAGAACTGGAAGTAAGGTTTGAGGAACTGACCATTTACAGGGGCATCGAGCATGTCTCCTTGTAAATTTTCCAACCTGAAAGTATTATTGCCCCCTTGTTCCACAATTTTAAAAGGGCTGAACCAAAGTGGGTCGAATTTACCATGTTTCCCCTTTTCAGCTCTTCGAATATCCCATCTAAGCACTAAATCTCCAACCTGCAACTTCCTGTCCTTGGCATGCTAATCAAAAAGGTCCTTCATCTTCTCTTGATATTTAGTTAGCCTCTGACTTACTTGGTTCCTTGTTTCTGCTAACTCCACCAGCTGATTTATTCTCCTGGTCACATCATCGGGTTCTTCCTGACTTTCTTGCATGAATCGGGCTACTGGTAAGGCTAACTATGTAGGGAATACTGCTGCCCTCCCATCCACTAATTTATATGGGGACTTCCCAGTTTCTCTCTTGCAGGTAACCTTATTGGCCCACAAAGCGAATTTCAACTGGGAATCCCAATTTTTTTTATTTTCGTTGATAGCCTTCTTCAGTGCTCTCACCAGGGTTTTATTTGAAGACTCTGCCAGGCCATTTCCTTGTGGGTAATAGGTCGTGGAGTGACCCAACGCAATGTTATACTGCTAGCAGAAGCTGACAAAATTTTCAGATTTAAAAGCTTGTGCATTGTCGATCACTATCTTGGCAGGGAAGCCAAATCTGGATATCATATTTTCTTCCATGAATTTCATCACCACAGCATCTGTTGCATTTCTCGCAGATATAGCTTCCACCCACTTAGTGAAATAATCTATGGCAGTTAATATCCACTTATGTTGACCACTTGATGGAGGATGTATTTCACCGATAAAGTCAATTCCCCATTGTTGGAATGGTTCATCCACGTGGACGGGGATCATGGGTAGAGGTGCCAATTTCTATCTTTCAGCAAATCTTTGGCATTTCTCACAACCTCTGACCCGGGAAAACACATCTCCAAAGAGTTTGGGCCAGTAGAAACCAGCCTTCAGGATTTTGTGAGCAGTGTCCCTCGAGCTGTAATGACCCCCACAGATTCCTTCATGAAATTCAGCCATTATATTCTCTACCTCATCCTCGGTGAGACATAGGAGAAAAATACCTGAAGGATCTCGCCAGTATAGCCGACCATTGGCAACAATGAATTTCTGTGATCTCAACCTTAGTGTTCTGTATTTAGCTTTGTCGTAGGTAGGAGGGCAACTGAGTGTGAGAAGATATTCCACTATCTCTTTGTACCACGGTCTGGTGAGGTACTTCATATGTGTCCTCTGAGTAACTATCTCTACTCCTTGTTGCTCTTATTTCTTCTCAGACTCCTCATTTTCTATCAAGGACAGATTTATACCTAGAGCCTGATAGTTTGATTTGGATAAGATTTTGGCTAGCCCTTGTCCCTTGATCAGTTTGGTAGGACGGATGTCTAGCTCATACTCTTGTATTTTGGCAATCCACTTTCCCCTTTTTCCTTCACTATCCCCTTGGATAAGGATGTCTTTTACTACAACTCTGGGCACAAATGCTGTGATGTGTGACTGTAGGACATACATACGGAATGCCTTGAGAGACTTCACCAGAGCATAAGCCTGCTTTTCTAATATGTTATATTTCAGCTCAACATCCCGGAGCACCTGACTGAAGAAAGCGATGGGCTTCTTGTACCCTTCTTCATTTTTCTGCAATAAAACTCCTGCCACTGTATGAGGTGATGCAAATGAAAATATCATAAAAGGTTTGGCATAATCTAGTCCACCTAGCATAGGGGCTTCAGCAAAGGCATTTTTAATCCTAGAGAAGGCCTCTCGTGATTCCTAGGACCACTTTACCTCATTATCTTTCTTCAGCCTGTCAGTTACATGTCTAACTATCTCAGCATAGTTAGGGATAAACCTCCTCATAAAGTTAATGCACCCTAGGAACACCTGCACCTCCTTTTTATTTTTGGGAAGAGAAATGCCATATATAACTTCTACTCTCTTACGATCTATTTTTACCCCATCTTTGGTTACAATATGTCCCAAAAGCTTACCCTCTTCTAATGCAAACAATGACTTCTGTGGATTGAGAGAGAGACCATACCTTCTGCACTTCTCAAAAGTTCTACGCAAGTGTTCAATGTGCTCTGCATCACCTTTTGAGAACATAGTGATATCATCTAGATATACTACCACAAACTTATCTTTCTCCCCAACAAAGGCGATGTCAATGGCCCTTTGAAAAGTGGCCGCTGCGTTGATCAACCCAAAAGGCATCCTGGCATACATAAAAGTACCCCAAGGAGTGGTAAAGGTAGTCTTCTTATGATCTTCTAGTAGTACAGCCACCTGATTGTAACCTGAGAATCCATCCATCATTGACATCCGAGAAGCTCCTACCACTTTATGCAGGATGTGATCCATCTTGGGCAGTGGATAATTATCTTTTAAGGATGCTCGGTTTAAATTTCAGAAATCAACACATAGCCTTATTTCTCCTTTCTTTTTCCGGACAAGGACAAGGTTTTCTACCCACTCAGAATACCTCAATGGCACAATGATTTTGGCCTTCAACAGTTTCTTGATTTCTTTCTTAATGGAGGGAAGCAGCAGGGGATTAATTTGTCTAAGCTTCTGCTTGTGCGGCTTCGCATCTCCTTTCAAAGGGATTTTATGATGCATGATGCCGATATCAAAGGTTTTTAGGTCTTGATAATACCATGCAAACACATCTTTGTAAGACTGAAATAATTTCAGATATAGCTCTCTATATTCTTTTGGGACCTCCTTGGATAATTTCACAATTTTGGGGTCATCATCAGTACAAAGGTTAAGATCTCTACCTGATTTTCCTCCACAACTTTGTTCGGATGTAGTGGGACATCATTCTTGTCAAATAGTGTTTCTAAGGGCACTAGTCCTCTGGGTATAACGTTGCCTTTTAGCTGCAGAACTTTATGGCCAGCTACCTTTTCTTCCCATTTATTTTCTAAAATATCCTCAGCCACTTCTTCTTCACAAGCATCAATCTCCATGTTGGAGAATTCTCCGATTGTTTCCATAAATATTTTCACTTGCTCTTCATCCTCAAACACCTGCCAGTGCTTGATGTTGTCTGGGATTGATGGCCGGTAACGTACCTCAATTTCATATCTTAAGAGAGGGTTTTAAGGTGGGTGGAAAGTACTGGCAGCCACAACAAGGGAGTCTGCCATCCTATTCTGTTCCCAGGGCATGAACTGAATATTAAATGCCAAGAAAAAATTCTCCACCGGGTCCCAAACTTCGTTCCTATAAGCCCTCAGCCTAGGATGTTTGGTTTGGCACTAATTCTTCACTTGTCTAACCACCAGTTCCGAATCTCCCAGAACCTTTAAACTCTGTATGTTCATGCTCCCAGCTGTCTGTAACCCTAACAGAAGTGCTTCATACTCGGTGACATTATTAGTGGCCTCATATTCTAGCTTGAAAGACAGTGGGACCCATTGGCCCGTAGGAGAAATCAATAATACTCCAGCCCCATTACCTTCTCTAGAGTTTGCTCCATCAAAATGAAGTGTCCAGATTCCTATTTCATGGCTCTCTATGGACTGCTCGGTCTTGATCTGACAAAATGATGGTTTATGAGTGTAATATTGATCTGCTTCTAACATCAAACATGATAAATCTCCCTCCTTACTATAGATTGGTGAATTAACTGAGTTGTCAACCTTAGTAACCATCTTGACAAATTTGGTTTCACTGTAAAACCTCCTCTCCTGGCCACCAAAAATCGAGATAGTAGCATATGTTAAGTCCAACCTGATTGACCCACTGATTTTTGTCCCCCAGGACCTTGACAGCAACATGCCGAAGCGAGCGGGGATGTCAGCCACCACAATGTCCATCACTACACTTTTTTCTGGGATTTGGGCCAAATTGACCACCAAGTCCTTGATCATACCCAGGAATTTAACTCTTTTGGAATCAAACGAATAGAGGTCCTTGTATGGACGGGTGATTTGTAATCCTAGTTCTTCCATGACTGACAGAGGTAGTAGATTATGGGAAGCTCCTGAATCTAACATACAGTTATGTAATAGCAGGTCATGAATCACTAGAGACACATAGAAAGGAGGAGTAGAAGCATCTAATTCCTCAACGTGGGGGCCAAACACAACCATGGGTCTTTCTTCTTGAAGGTTGAGACTATCTAGGATATGTGATGCTTCTGGAGGGAGTATGAAAGAGGTGACCTGGGACTGATATGCAGGCTTTTTCAACAATTCAGTGAAGGGAAATGGGATTTTGACCTTCTCAAGCTCCTTTAGTAGACTAAAGGAAGGGGAGGACTTTTCTATTGGGACCTCCTTTGACTCTTTATTTTCGGCCAAAGGTTTGGCTTCTTTTGACACAGACTTGGTATTAGGGGGAATGACTGCTTTTGAAGAGGAAGGAATTTAATCATTAGACTGCAAAGATTCATTTAGAGGTATCTTACCTTTGTCTGTGACCTTTTTCATTGTTGATTCCTTCTGAGCAGGTGCTTCCTTCTGGGGTGGCTCTTCTTCCTGATCTTGGGTACGAGTCCTTTTCCTAGAAGATCTGAGATCATATCTTCTATTGAATTGTGCTTGCATGAAATCAAAAAACTGCTTACAATAGTCACCAACCTCTGGGTCTTCTGTGCTTCTAGCCTCCTCTTCTTCTTGTAATGAGATCTCAGTCCCATCACTTCCTTGCAAGGGGCATTATGCTTCATCACTATTCGAAAAAGCAAGATTTTCCTCCTCTAGCTCATAGGCAGCGTCTTCAGTAGGACCATTTACCTGTCCTTCCAAGTACAACGGGTGTGGTACCTAGTCTTGTTTCTCTTTTAGTTCCCTTTGCAGTATTTGCAGGGGTGGTTTCCTATACTGAGGATTGTAACCCCTGTTTGGAGCATTCTGGAAATTCTTGGAGGATGAATTCTTGGCCTCCAATTCAAGTTTGACCAACTTACTAGAAAGGTTCTTAATCATTTTGTTCATTTCTTCAATTCTGTCGTTGGCTAAGTCTCTGTCTTGGCTAGAGGTGGATGCCTCTTCTTTACCTCTCCTTCTAGCATCTTGGTCTAGCTTTCCCTTTGATTTTCTAGTGGAGGTGAAATTTGCCTCCTACTCTAGCGCATTTGTTTGAGCATCATCAAGGGGGGCAGGCTTTCTTTCTCTCAGAGAGAAACCGAATTCTGAGTCAAAAGCTGCTACGAAAAAAACTTTAGCCACAGCTTGATGAGGTTTCATATCAGCAGGAAGGCTCACATACAACTTATTAAATCTCTTGATAAATTCTGACACCCCTTCATTATGTCTTTTCTTGAGTGTGTTAAACTCAGTAAGACAATGTCCATGATCTTTCTTCTCTCCCCATTTTATGAGAAAAGTATCTTCCATTCCTTCCCAAGTGGTGATGGAATGGTCTCCTAATGTCTTAAACCATTTTCTGGCTTCGCCATCAAGAGATTGCACAAACAGTCTTAGGACTACATCTAGGTGTTCCACATTAAAGTTATCTGCAAAAGAGCAGAAGACCTCAAGATGCTTTTGAGCTTCGATCTCATTTTCCCCATTAAATCGAGGTAAGATCTTTAGATAGTCCTGTGGCATATCATTCAACCCTTGAGGTAATGCCAAGGGGGCATATTTATTCAACAAGAAGCTGGGAACATTGGCCATTGGAGGAGGTGGAGGTAGTGCAAGAGTTTGATGTGTAAAAGGAGGAGGAGGGGGTGGAAGTGAAGTATGAATGACAACAGGAATGTATTGAACAGCAGCTTGAGGTGTTGACGGGAACAATGGGCTATTAATAGCAGATACTTCGGTGACTTCTTTGACCTGTTCAACCTCAGGAGTAGGGTGAAAGTCATCTTTAATTCGGACACCTCCCTGGGGTGGACTATCTGAGTAGTAATCGGTATCTCCCACTATTAGTATGATTCTTTTGTCGTAAAATATCACTTTAGCTATGCATATCAAGTAGCCCTAACATCAAAGATGGCTGCAAAATATCTTTAAGTTTGTTGCATAAAGTTAGATCTAAGAATAAAAGACATTAAGCAGATAGAAAAATGGCTCCATGCATCCAATGGACAAGACAAGAACAACGTATTTAAAAAGAATCTTATATTGTATTAAAGAATGGGGCACCTGAGAGGAAAACAAGAAAGGTGTTTTCCATTTCTCCTCAGTGGGATGGGTTCTTGGAAGTCCTCAGTGTTTCAGATCTATGATTCCTCTCTTTTTCTAATATGGAAAACCCTAACAAACATGGAACTCAATGGGAGTTCAAAATGAAAACAAATGAAAATGGTGACCAAGAGTAGATCTAATGTGATCTAATGCAATGGAGGTGACTAATGAATGGGGAAAACCCTCCTATTTATAACAAAATATTGGGGTGTTCTAGAACTCGGTGCATGAATTAAATATTATTAATCACATTCTAGAATCACCCTTTAGGAATATTTTATTATATTTGTTGGAGGGAAAAGGGTTTTTGACTTGGGTCTATTCCTTTATTTATAAATAACAAATAAATAAATTATTTATTTATTATTTTAAGGGAAATGAGGGGAATATAATTAAATAAATAATGGTTTATTTAATTATTTAAAAATGATTTAGTCAAATTTAACTAGGAATAGTATTTAAATAGTGATTTAAATAACTTATTCTTAGGAAATAATTAAATAAATAATGATTTATTTAATTGATTACCATGTTTTGGGTTAAATATGACCAAGAAGTGTAAACAAATGTGGTGAAAGTGATTTTACTTGGTGTAAAATTGGTCTTACATGGTGTACTTGGGTTCATCTAATGATAATGGGTTAGATGACCAAAAAATGGTGTAACAGATTTCCCCCCAACGTACGAGTGTTAGGAGCAAATCGTATGACCGAAGTACGTTGTAAGAACTGAATCAAGATAGAAATGAAAGAGAGGAATGTAAGGTAATCTAAAGTGGTGGAGGACTAGACCCTGAGGAGACGAGACTTACAGGTGCAACAAGTCTCAAGTGTATGATGTGGTACCAATGTGAAAGGCGGCGGGGGAGGCATACCTATGCCCGCCGAAACAATAGTACAAAGAATAAGGCGCCCAGAAAACCACAAAACGCAATAGTAAAACCAGTGTTGGCCTAATCATGAGCCAGAAATCAAGAATGATGAATCCCACATACATGCGATGCCTGGAATAATCGTCAGTGCTTATACAATAATATGGTAGTACATGAGATACTAATACATCCAAATTCCCCCTACACGCGGGGAAGGGCTCGCGAAATCGGACCGACACGTGCAAATCGAAGAGGTGCTGCAAGCGACTGAGGCCGGTATCATCAAATGAGAGGAGCTGCATCAAGTGTTGGAATGAAGAATTCATCCGGGTATGTGGGGGGATACCTGTAGGGCCACCCCCTCCTGAGGGTTGAGACATCTCACACACACCCAGGAATCACCAATAGCTGTTGCTGCATCACTGAACCATCAAGTGTATAGATCACGATCAGGCTTAAAAGAGCGCGAACCAAGATACACTGCCCCCGAGACCTGACTTCTGGATTAAATGAGTTGATGTCGATAGAAGTAGGTCCACCATGGGTGGGGCAATAAGGGAACCCCAAATAAGGCATGAGAGTAAATAGTGGAGCGACGAACAGACAGACACTAATGATGATGAGATGAGGGATACTAAGTGGTGGATGGACGACTTCCCTTGTTAGAGCATAAGAAACATGGATGGCTTGGCAGCGACTGACACAATCTTATGAGGGATAGGGGACAATGGGACTGAGGGCCATACTGTGCAACACGAGAGGGGGACCAAGTAATGAAGGGTGGACAGCTATAGCGGGAGACAAAGGGATGCGAGATAGACTCTGGGACTGATGATGACCTGAGGTAACTTGATTTTTTACTGATCTGGACCCTCAGTTGCTCCCATAACAAGACGTGCATGTGAATGAGCCCTTCCAATCACTCCCATAGTAAGGCATGCCAGTGACAATGGAATTTTCCAGTTAGTTCTATGTCAGCGATCCCATATTTTGAGCCACTTTTTTAGGGCCAGGACTCATGCCACTGCCCAGGACTTCATGAAACTTCAAAAATGATAAATAACATGGGAACAAAGATAATAATGAAAACTTTGATAAAAAAAACACTTGATCTGACCCCTCCTAGCCATGACAAACATTTTGTCAAACATGTCATAAATATGTAATCTACAGGTCGTAAAATCAAATATGAGCGTAGGGGTCTCATACTTATCTGAGATTCTTAAAGAATCATTGTTTATTATCAAAAGAACTACATTATCATATATTAGGACATATATACATTGTATATTAATTTTCTAATCAAAACATGATGAGAACCATACATCAAGTATGTTATAAAACATACTCATAACCAACATGTAACCAATAGAAATAACAAGGATATAAAAACCATAAAATACACATATAAACCAATACATTTACACATAAAATACCAAGGAGAAGAAGCTCTTATTAATGAATGCAAAAGCCAACCATGTATGGGACTTCCACGAACCACCTGACCATAGATTGGTTGAACCAAATCTTTCTTTCATCCAATCACCCCCGTGCCATATTCCAAGAATGAATGTGGGACTCAAAACCAACCAAACCAAGTTTCCTCAGGCTTTACCACAATCGCCATCATATCACTAGGACCTAAACAAGCATGGATGCCACTGAATTTCTCCACCTACACCGTGAGGAATTTTCCTGCCTCCTAGTCTCTAGGATTTACTGTATATCCCTTCATTCGCCAGTCGAGGATTCCTAGACCTAATCGAGACTCCACCCTCTAGGATTTACCGTATATCCTTCCATTCACCGGTCAAGGATTCTTAGGCCTGATTGAGGCCACACATTTCTAGGATTTACTGTAACACTTCTAGGATTTATTGTATATCCCACCATTCATCGATCAAATATTCCTAGGCTTACCAAGGCACACAAAATATGTCTTTACCACAATCCCAGTCCGGATCAGGGATTCCTAGGCCATGTGTTCTTTCTTTCATAGACCACCTCACTAAGTTTTGAAACCATTCATAAATATAGCTTAAACAAATATAAGATAACCCATCACACGATGGCTATATGGAAATGGCAAGGCTAGGCTGAAGAACATTGTGACACCTGGAAAAACTATGTCAATGACAACAAGATAAATAAATACACACATGCATGCCAAATCTAGCAAGGAAATCACACATGTAAATCAACACTTGCAAATAATCTCGTTGTAGTTGTTGGATGTTGTTCTTCCTTGCTTAATATTTTCTTCCCTTTTCCTTCTTGGTCCTTACTTTGCTTTCCTTTATCTAATGCTGAAGTGCTCCAAGAAAACTCTGTGTGTCTAAGAGGAAGAGAAAGAGAGTAGAGAGAGAGTGCTCCAAAGCTAAACTTACAAAAAGGTAACACTGAAAAATGGTATCAACTAATCCTCAAAATCCCTTTTAATAATCAGACCTATATTTTCTTCAAATTTCCATTATTGTCCTTCATTTTCCTCCTCACATGCAACTTGCGACCTTTCACCTTCCTTTTCTCCTAATTTCCATTACTTTCATAAATAAATGCCAATAAATTCCACTTTGCCTTTCCAAATCCTTTTCCATTGCCTTTGCCAATTTCCTTGGCCGTAATAAACCAAATGAACACCCACATTAGGATGATTTTCCCAACATTCATCTTGAAATACGTGTCATGTGACCATGGATATAATTTTTTCTTTATTAACTTTATTTACATGGAATTTTGACTAGGGCTGTTACAATTTTAAAAATACAAAAGAGACTTTTTTTGGTAACGGGCTAATTTAGAAAAACCTCTTATTTTTTACCCACCTATCATGGTTTGGAAAATATAAAGAAATCTTTGAGGCCTATTTTTCGAGATTCTGTGATTCTGTTTTTTTTTTGTTTTAGACACTATTTTCAAAAGAAGTTTACGAATATATGGAGATGAATTTTGGAAAAAAAAAGAGGTTTTTTGAGGGAACATACTAAGTAACAACAACCTCCCTGAGTTTCCTAAAATATATCATGGTTAGAGATATACAGATGTATCTTTGAGGCATATTTTTCCATATTTTTTGAAATTCAGTTCCCTATAAAAATGCCAAGTCTATAGTTGAAGGCCACCTCATCAATTCGACTTAGGGATCAGATATTATCTCCTCCTTGATTATTTCAAACAGTAAGCTAAAGATGGATGAAGAGGTTTTCCTATCCATTTCTTTTCGATCTTGAGGATCATTTTAATTAATTCTTTCCACAAATTGTGGATCTGAAACCTAGGTAGTATTTCTATAAATTAAATGTAAAAGGAGTAGCAAGGGTTGGTAGTTCAAGTTTTGGAGAAGAAGCTATTGCGCTATTTTGTAATATTTTCAGAGTATTAATTATATCAAGTGCAGATTCAGTAGAAAGTACTGTCATGCTAAATATTCATGACGATGATGTTTTGAAGTTTGTCTCCTTTCTTACATGTGATTATTTTCTCAGTTGTCCATTTTAATGTATGTTTTCTTCAGTATTTGATTAAGATTAATGTTCCAGAATTCATTTTGAATAATGCTATGAGTTCAATAATTAGATACCCACACTCTTCCTCTAAATTTACATTTGAAATTAATCCATTGTTATATGCTTCAGATGTGATAGATTGTTAATCCTTTTTTCCACTTTCATACTATAACGATAATATGCACTGGTAGACATCATTTACCTTTCCTCTGCTTCCTGAATAATTCTAACAGTAACCGATATTCATTATCAACACTCAAATTTGACTCCATTTCCCAATGGTTGATTTTTCTTGAACCCTACCCAACCAGCACACTCAAAACCCAAAAAACCCTACCTTATCAATAGATCTGGTCATTACGCTACAAACATATTGAGGGAGCCCCCTTTGGTTGGAAGGACCAACTTAAAACCTAAAAATTGGTTTGATAAGGTTACCTCAGGGAATTTTCTGTTATGGCCATTCAAACTTTCTAAGTGATAACAACATGTAACAACCAACTCCCGAGATAAAAAAAAAACTCTACTGTAGTTATACTCTCGTCCAAGCTCTTCAGGGCTAGAGGAAATGTATTCCAACTTGTAATTGCAATTAACATTTCCTTCACAAATAGTTCTAATAGTGATAAACACATTACAAGTTCGAAAAATTTCAAGAATCTTTACTTGTTTTTCTTGACCATTCAATGCTTTTACGAGAGCTACTACTTCAAGTACTTTTTGTGCGGAAAATGCAAGCCAAGACTTAATCTCATTATCAAGCTTTGTCTTATTTACTAAATCTACTTCACTAATGAATGTTTTGGCCAGAGGTATTACTTCAAGTAGTTTTCGTAGAGCAAATGCAGTCAGGGTATTAATCCCATTATCAAGCTCTATCTCATTTACTAAATCCATGAATGTATGGAGAAGAGAGTAAGAGGTGGAGACAACTATTTTTCTTGTAATGCAAACAGGTGGAATTATGAGATTGATTAGGAAACCATATGAAATTTATTAGTCCAAGAGCACCCCAAGAAAGGTAAAATAGTGGGTAGAGTGCATAGATACCTTTACCAAAAATCTCTTCAAGATCCATAAAAATGCTAAGAATTTTTTTCAAATCATTAGCATAGATGTTTCTCCCATCAATTACTCCAACAAAAATGTATTTTTCTTTAGGGAAACCAACAGTTTTGGCAAAGTTGAGTGCTCAAATTCCATGTACTAGATCCAACCGAATAGCGGAGACAAGCTTTGATTGAATGATGGTTCTGGGGTAAATGGTATATCTCACAATAACATAAAATTTAGATCCCAAAACCTACACCATATGACTTATGTATTCAAGTGTTATTTAATTTTTATGCAAATAGTATATTTCATACTGTTAGAAAATTTGGTTTCCTAATGCTACACTATATGAGTTTTAGAGTTGAATTACTATTTACCTGTTTCTGGGAGAAACGCAGTATCATTTACACTTTCTTAATAAAAATAAAGGTATACTCTACATAAGTAGATGCAAAGGATGTCACCTTACCTATATGTCTGAACAAGAATATTAGGAAAGCATGTTTCTATGAGTAGTTTGGTCCCAACAAGTACTTTTTTCAAGAATGAATATGCTTTAGATAAGGCAACCAGGTGGTGAGCTTCAAGGTCCATTACAAGTGAGGGTTCATCAAATTGTATCCATGTTGCCATAGACTCCTTTAATTCACCTAAGACCTCCCTAAATTAACCACAAGTTACAACACAATTTTTTTTCTTTCACATTGTATCATTACTTACAATATCAAGCGTGGGTGGTAATCTTATGACCCAAGGGGTATTTTACAAGAAAAATTATAGACTAAATGAATCAAAAAAAGAAAATAAAGAAGGTAAAATATTTTAGGAACACCCTCTGCATGCTTTGATAATAACAATTATGACACAAAACCTATGATGAAAGGTACAATCTTAATACCAATCTGCACTCCAAAACACACACATTAATTGTACATCGTAAACGTGGCTACAATCCCATAGAGTTTACCATCCAAAACTTTCATGCCAATGAGATGTGGAAAATTTGGGTGCTTTTCTTAGTCAAACGACAAAAAGAGTGGGCACTTTTCATACTAAGAAGCTAATAAAAATCCACAAGAAATCTTGCTTCAAATGAAAATGTTATTGTGGTACAATGAAGAATAATGCTAACCTCTTTAGCCTCTTTGTATTCATCCATAGCTTTGGGTGAATATTACTAGAATTCAATTTCTAGTCCCAACTTTGAAATGATGTAATGGCTGAAAAGGACAACCTTATCTATGTTTATAACCTGTCAATGAAAAACAATTTAGAAATCTATTTAGTAAAATTAGGGTATTGACAACTTGCTAAAATTTGTGATGCTACACTTACTAGTTAGTGTCAAACCATTTGGTCATCTCCATAGTATGAAGCTTAGCATTTCCATGTGCCATCAAGATGTAAGTGTCGAATCCAATCTCACCACGAGTCCATCTAAATCACGGAGGAACAACCCCAACCATGGAAATTCTGTCAAGGAACTGATCATAATAGGAAAAGGTGTTGCTTTAACACACTTTTGTGTGTCAATTGAATATCTCAATCAAAATTACAAACCAATCTAATAAAAAATGTCTACACACAATAACATGAGGCACTAGGATTCATTATTTTTTTCTAATTTATGAAATGTATCTACAATTAATGGAAAAAAGAAACCCTCAAATTTGTGGCTTGTAGCTTCCCATCAATCAAACAATTTTTTTTACACAGACCCAAAATAAACACATCAACGTAGTAGTACATACATATCTAAATATATATATTGTGTTATATATTTGATACATTGCCCATTTGTGTGAACTGAAAAACCACTTTGAATGAATCCTTACAAGTGCTCATCTTCAATATACCCAATACATCATCTAGAGTCAAGGCATTGTTTGTCTATAACACTCTCTCACACAAAACATTGTCGCAAGAAAACATAGTAGTTTCCTTATTTTTTTTGTTTCACATAGAGAAGTGATGTGGGTTCCCTGTGTGCAACAAAAAAAATGATGAAGGAAATTATTAAAAACATAAAATTACATTATAATGGAGAGTTGACCTGCAAAGTAAATTGTGGCAGTAGTTGTAGAGACTATATATTTTGCTAGAAATTTAAAAAAAATCCTTAGCCTTATGTGGAGCATATTTTCCGTTGGATTTTCAAAAGTCATAGCAAAAGTCATAGGTGGAGTATATCTTCTGCTCCTAGTTTCTCTGTGTGCAACAAAACAAATGATGAAGGCATAAATTAAGTAACATAAAATGGCATTAGAACGAAGAGGTGACTTGCAAAGGAAATTGTGGTAGCAGTTGCAAGGAATATATCTTCTCTGTGTGCAACAAAACAAATGATGAAGGCATAAATTAAATAACATAAAATGGCATTAGAACGAAGAGCTGACTTGCAAAAGAAATTTTGGTAGCAGTTGCAAGGAATATATCTTCTGTTGGATCTTGAAATGCATTAGGAGGAGTGTGTATATAATACCCCGTGATAGGATTTTTCTTATCAAATTCCAATCCTGGATCATGTGTGAGTTTATCTATCTATATATAATAATAATAAAACTAAAATTACATTAAAATTAAAAAAAAAAAATCATAAAATAATAATAATTACAATTATTAATCATTATTATCAATTAAACGAGCCTAGATCCATTTAAAGTGTATTTACAAGCACTAAGAGGAATAAATAAAATCTTATCCTATTGTGCTATGTAAACATTTTGACTCGGTCAAATCACATTAAAATAAAAAATAAATTAAGTACTTCCATCCAAAAGAATAAGTGATCCCAACCAATTTCAACAAAAAAAATATGTTTGTTTTTCTTTTTGAGCTACCTTCTCATATGCAAAAGTAATAATAGATAATACAATGATGTATGGGCTCTTATGACATGTTTAGGTAATCTATATCTAGTTATCATGTATTTTGGTGAAGACAATAATAGTATTTTTATTCCAAAGACATCAACAACATTTGATTTACAACAAATCATTATCTAATGTAAAGATTATGTGTCTCTACTATGCTTCAAGGCATATTATAGTCTAAAATCAACTAGTATCATTCTTTACCTAAGCCAACCTAATCATTCTATGATGTAGTGCTACTTTACTTCTCCTCTATTATGCATCAAAATAGTTTTTACTTTAAAATCAACTACTCTTCTAATTTATTTTGAGTTTAAAATTATAATAATATTGCCAAAATAGACTCATTAAATAGTTTACAGTCACGATCACTCAGTAAATCATATAACAATCATAAAAGAGGAATCAAATTTTTTTTAATCTTTATCACCATAGAACAATACATATAGTCTCAACTTGGTATAAACCTATTGTTTGTAACCAAAGTTACGGTTTGCATTTGGTTAATAGTCATTAACATGCCTTGACATTCGTGTTACCAATCAAGTTATAATTATAAGGTTTCTAATTATTGATCGTATCATATACAACCACCATAATATTACTCTGTCAGGGTTAATTAAAATGTTTTATAGTTTGTACTTACGCACATAGGTGTTGGTGCTCACATTGATTGGCATTCAAATTATTAAGCCCTTGTCAATTTGTGGAATTAAAGGCCTTCGGGATTCGGTTTGCCACTTGGACGGTTATTCCTCCACCCGTGAGATTTGTATGTCTATTCCATTGATTAGCTTGGTACTGGCTATTATGACCGTCGACAGCTGTGTAATCCAATCTCGGTCTTTGCGAGATTCTTGGGAAAATATCCTTGATTCAACTGTGAGTTATCAAGCTGTGAGCTATTTCATTTTCCCTTTGGCGCATTTGCAAAGTTCGGCCTCCGTCTCGGATACTTCGTCTCTGAGCCCTTATAAGGTTAATTCCTTTCGCTCTGCAAGAACATTTGCATTTGTTTTGTTCTGTTTGTGGTTTAACTCAGCTTACAAGTGCTTTTGTTTCGTTTTAATTTGATTCATGATGGAAAAGTTTTGTTCTCTTTTTATTTATAACCCTCTTCTGCGTAAATATTGCAGAGAGGCTTGGCCTTTCCCTACAGAGAGGCTCGCCTCTCCCTTTTGGCCTAATGATGCGGGTTTTCATGTTTTTCTTATGGCGCCACAGAAGGGTTTGGGGTAATTTTAGTCGTGGCTTTCCCTTACTTGGCCTTACCCAAATGATCTGTCTAACTCTGAAGCATTCTGGGTTTAACGTTTTATGAAAGCAACTGATACTATGCCTAATCTTCTTGCATGTCCAGCTCGAGGGATTCTTTTCCCCAGGTAAAATTACTCCGCCCTTTTACTGAGCTGGGTTTCTATTTTTTTTATTAACCATTTTTTTTCCGTTTTTCTTCGATCTTAATCCTTACTCATGGTTATATTTCATGTTCCAGGTAACCTTCGGTGAAACCCAACCAGAGTTTTATGCGGCACTCCAATATGGTCGTAGCTAACGCCACATTCGTCCTTACAGGTATTTTGTTCCTTTGAAGAGGGATTGTAGTTGAGTTTTTACATGGCACTAATAGAAGAGATATCTGGGTTTTCTAAACCCAACATAGGGTTCAATCTACCGAAGTTTGGTGTTTTATTGTTCTTAGTCCATAAAGAATTGCTTAGGGTTTTACCCTAGTGTATTATTATTGAACGACTAACTGGATACTCTGTTCATCGAGTTCCTTAAACAATTTTCTCTTTTCCTATTGTTAAGTTTGGGGCGAAGCCCAAAAACGCTGTATTGAACATTTAAGCATTCTCGATTCAATACTGGAAGTTATGCTTCACTGTTAAGTTTATCAGTTTGGATATTATTAAGAAATTTTCCCCTCTGACATTACTTTGTACATGGAAATATTGTTCCTTTTATGCTACAACAGGTTAATATTTTGTTTTCATCTTATGGAAATATGTTTTTCATGTTAAATCTCTTCATTGTTTCAATTGTGTTAAGGTTTACAGTTCTCTGCTTACATCTTATCTACTCAACATACAGGAGTACTTAACCTGAATACTTTTTTTTATATGTTTATATGTTCGCTCCTGCAACGGTGCTCGAACCACCGAAATTAAGTCCGTGTTACTCTAGGGAATGGCCACGGTTGATGAACCTGGGTTCAAGGTTAATCTCAGAACCAGGGTCGATAGACCGCCGTGACCAGGTTTCCCCTACCCTGACATTGTCCAAGTACCATCTCCCAATAAAGAAATTATTCTGCTCTTCGAACCCTATTCTTTCTGAAGATTAGTCTAACTCTTGTTATGGAAGATGCTTGTTCTCTTTCTGCTATTTCTTTACAGGGGTTCTGAAAGTGTTCTTTCATTGCTGTTAAATCAACTCCAGTTAAAAAGAACATGTGAATATAGTTGTAGAACATTTTAGTAGTTTTGCATTATATAACAGCTGCTCCTATAATTTTCAGTTCCATTTCCTTCTCTGGTCTTATAAGAAACAGGGTCAACGAAGAAAGATTTAGCTCTATTATTTCTTTGTTCAGTCATAGTACGATTACAGAAAATGAGTAATGTTGCATACTGATTTTACTTTTCTACTTTCCTACATATACATTCATGTATATTTATACATACTTACATAAATAGTATTCCATCATTGTTGTGAACAACCATCTAAATCAGTGTTTTCTTATTACTAATTTCACATAAGTACTTCTAGTATATACATACAGATATACATAAATTCATAATAAGTCAGTATCTCACACATCTACTATACTACGTACAACCTTTTAATCCAACAAAATCTTACTAAGAATTGCACAGTAGTACTTATCTGAAACCAATTAGGTTCAAGCTGAGGTCCACCCAACCATTCAAGGGAGGCTATTACGTCCTCCAATTGCCCCCTAGCTCCAGAATCTGGACAGTGTCATGGGTTAACAGTGGATTCTTCTGTTGCAACCTCTGGATGGCCAATCCAATCACATTCAGATATTCTAGCTTTACAAGGGCTGTTGTAAGCTATTTTTAACTGGTTCCCCAAACCAGCTCTAGAAAATGCTCTCCCTTTACCAATTTCACAGAACCCCTACTCCTCTCCTGGGATTTAGCTTTATCCTCGGAAGGTCAACACCTGATCCTCGTTCCTTCCATACTCAGATGTCCTGTCTTGTTTCCTATCTTCTTCAATTTGTTGCCATAGGAATTTGTATTCAGGATCTTTCTGCGCTTCTTCCTTTAGTTGTTCCAAAATTTGGCTTTCAAGCTGATTACAATATAATGCATAAATGCCATGTAGTTTCCTACTCAATGCATCAACTACCTGATTTTCCTTTCCTTTCACGTGCTGTATATCCATGTCAAATTCACTCAAAAAAGAATTCCATCTTGCTTGTCTAGAATTTAAATCTGCTTGCTTAAAATAATTAGTTAAGCTACTATGGTCTGTTTTAAGTACAAACCTCTTACCCAGCAGGTAATGTCTCCACACCCGGAGAGCATGTACCACAACTGTCAGCTCCAAATCATAAGCAGAATATTTCTGTTCGTGGTCTTTTAGTTTTCTAGACTCATATGCCACCACTTTGCCTTCCTGGGTCAATATAGCTCCAACACCCTCTTTGTTTGCATCAGTACAAACCTCATAATCTTTATCAGGGTTCGCTACCCTCAAAACTGGTGCTGTAGTTAAGAGTTGCTTCAGCTTTTCAAAGCTGTCCTAGCACTCTTTTGTCCGTTTGAATAGCTTCCCCTTTTTCTCCAAAGACATAATAGGGAAAGCAATTTTAGAAAATCCCTCTATAAATCTTCTATAATACCCTGCTAATCCCATAAATGATCTAATATCAGCCACATTTTGGGGTACTTGCCATTCCATGATAGTTTTGATCTTTTCTGGGTCAACAATGATTCCTTGAGCTGATATAACATGTCCCAGATATTGGATTTTTGTTTTAAAGAAATCACATTTACTGAATTTGGCGTAAAGCTGATGCTTTCTTAACATTTCCAAAACTATCCTCAAATGCTCTTTGTGTTCCTCTTCACTTTTAGAATATATCAATATGTCATCTATGAAGATAAGTACAAAGTTATCCAGAAATTGATGAAATATGCCATGCATCAATCTCATAAAGGTTGCTGGTGCATTCGTCAATCCAAAAGGTAGTACCACAAATTCATAATGCCCATAGTGGGTACGAAATGTTGTTTTAGAAATATCTTCATCTTTGATCTGAATTTGATGATATCGAGATCTTAAGTCTACTTTAGAGAACACCTTAGCCCCTCTTACTTGATCAAATAAGTCATGTATTCTTGGTAAGGGATATTTATTCTTAATAGTTAGCTTATTAAGCTGCCTGTAGTCTATGCACATACGTAATGTCCCATCCTTATTCCTAACAAAAAGGACTGGTGCCCCCCATGGAGAAACGCTTGGGTGGATATAGCCTTTATCTAGCAGCTCTTGCAGCTGCATTTTTAGTTTCGTTAATTCAGGCACGCTCATTCTATATGGAGCTCTCGACACTGGGGAGGCTCCTCGCAATAGTTCTATGGTGAAATTGATATCCCTTTTAGATGGAAAACCAGGAATATTTTTTGGAAAAACATCCAGAATTCCTGTATTACTGGAATTTCTTCCATCATTGGTGCCTTTTCCTTAGAGTCTGTATACCCCACCTGAATTGCATATAATTGGCATCCTTTTCTGATGCATTTGCCCATTTGGGATGTTGTGATTGGTCATAGTTGTACTAGCTTTTTAATTCCTTGAATCTCTTTTCGTGTGCCATCTTGCATTCTATAATAAATGACCTTTTCCTTGCAGTCCACTAAGGTCCAGTGTCTTTCCAACCAATCCATACCCAATAACACATCGTAATATCCCAGTGGTAAGATATTTAGATCTACTTGTAACTGTTGTTTTGCCACTTCCAGCACACAGTTAGGAACTTTTGCAGTTACCTTTCGTTTTGCCCCAGTAGCTAGATGTACTAGCCAGGAGTTCTTAAATTTCTATTCCTTCAATTTACACATTTCCACTAACTTGGGACTTACATAACTCAAACTTGCTCCAGGATCTACCAAAATTGAAACAGGTTTAGTTAGTAAAGTACCTTCTAGTTCGATCATTATGGGCTGAAAATCAACCTGCCGATCTTCCAAGGCTACATTGATACGGGTTATGTTACATGCCACGTCCCCTATCGTAGATGCTTCCTGCAGATTTGCTACAGTTTCACTTTTATTTCGCTGTGGACAGTTTTTATAATAATGAGCCTCTCCATAGCGCCATCATTGCAAAGGAGGTTTTGTGGTCTGTCCCTGCTCTGGCTTGCTAGATGCCTCCGTGGGCTTCTCTTCCCCTGTCCATTTAGTTCTTTGGTGATTTCTACGAAATTTCTTACTGATGGAGTTTCGTGATGCGCCTTTAGAATTTCCACTTTTACTACTTTTAAAATTGGAATTATTATTCTGGTTTTTCTTTGGCTGCCAGCTTTTCCCTCCTTCACCTTTGGCCTTGGACTGCTAATAGCACATCCGGGCTTTACGGATGGCTTCATCTATGGTCTGAGGATTAACAAATTCTATTCGTTCTCTCATATGAGTAGGTAGATTACTCAGAAACCTCTGCACTTTGGCCTTTTCCTCTCAGAGATAAGGAACATAGCATAGCAGGGAAGTGAATTTAGTGACATAATCATCCATGGTCATCTGCCCCAATCATAAATCATGAATTCCTTAGCCTTATCGTCATAAAACCTTTCTGTCAAATACTTGTCTTTGAAATACTGCTGAAACAACTCCCAAGTAATGTCCTGTTCATCAATGCTGCGTACATTTTTCACTTCCTATCACCACAGAGTGGCCTCTTCCCGTAACTGGTATATAGCCAATCTAGCCTTCAGTTTGCTACTATATTCATACCCTTGGAAGTACTTATTTATATTAATTAACCAGGCTTCAACCACCTCCTCGGCCTCACCATCAAAAGTTGGTGGTTTAATTTTGCGAAACTCCTTCTGCAATTCCACTTTCTGTCTCTTATTGTCTTGCTGGTCAGACAAATTGCCCGACTCCACCTCATTATAATTCTTGTTTTTGCTTTTCTGGGAGGGACTCTTTTCAACTCTGCCTGTAGTGTTGTTTCTAGTTTGTTGATCTTCTTGTTCTGCTGATAATTCTTTTTCAGCACTGGGATGTCCCATCTCTTGATTTTGTTTGTCTGATAAACTCTTTAAAATTTTCTCCGATCTTGCAACAATCGCTCATTATCCTTTCTGAGTCTTAACATTTCCTCTTGTAATTGTTGCACTGTGTTCAACAAAAAACCAGTTTGGTGCTGCTGTTCTTCGAGTAGCCGACTGGTCTTTTGATGTTGTTCTACACTTAATTGTACCCACATTTCTGGGTTCATGACTACTACTTGAGCTTCCTCTGGTTGCACTTGTGATGTTGTCGCTCTTCTCATGATCACTCGATCTCTTCTTCTTTATCTGTGCACTATTCATATACACAGCTTCATTGTTAGCGGACCCTCAAGGTTCTAGCGTAGTAACTTGGCTCTGATACCACTTGTCACGATCACTCAGTAAATCATATAACAATCATAAAAGAGGAATCAATTTTTTTTTTAATCTTTATCACCATAGAACAATACATATAGTCTCAATTCAGTATAAACCTATTGTTTGTAACCAAAGTTACGGTTTGCATTTAGTTAATAGTCATTAACATGCCTTGAAATTTGTGTTACCAATCAAGTTATAATTATAAGGTTTCTAATTATTGATCGTATCCTATACAACCACCATAATATTACTCTGTCAGGGTTAATTAGAATGTTTTGTACTTTGTACTTACACACATAGGCGTTGATGCTCACATTGATTGGCATTCAAATTATTAAGCCCTTGTCAATTTGTGGAATTAAAGGCCTTCGGGATTCGGTTCACCACTTGGCCGGTTATTCCTCCATCCGTGAGATTTGTATGTCTATTCCATTGATTAGCTTGGTACTGGCTATTATGATCGTCGACAGCTGTGTAATCCAGCCTCGGTCTCTGCGAGATTCTTGGGAAAATATCTTCGTTTCAACTGTGAGTTATCAAGTTGTGAGTTGTTTCATTTTCCCTTTCGTGCATTTGTAGAGTTCGGTCTCTGTCTCGGATACTTCGTCTCTGAGCCCTTATAAGGTTTATTCCTTTCACTCTGCAACAACGTTTGCATTTTTTTTGTACTGTTTGTGGTTTAACTCAGCTTACAGGTGCTTTTGTTTCGTTTTAATTTGATTCACGATGGTAGAGTTTTGTTCTCTTTTTATTTATAACCCTCTTCTGTGTAAATCTTGCAGAGAGGCTTGGCCTTTCCCTACAGAGAGGTTCAGCTCTCCCTTTTGGCCTGATGATGCGGGTTTTCATGTTTTTCTTATGGCACCACAGAAGGGTTTGGGGTAAGTTCAGTTGCGGCTTTCCCTTACTCACCCTTACCCAACTGATCTGTCTAACTCTGAAAGTGTTCTGGGTTTTTAACGTTTTATGAAAGCAACTGATACTCTGCCTAATCTTCTTGCAGGTCTGGCTCGAGGGATTCTTTTCCCCAGGTAAAATTACTCCGCCCTTTTACTGAGCTGGGTTTCTATTTTTTTTATTAAGCATTTTTTTTCTGTTTTTCTTCGATCTTAATCCTTACTCGTGGTTATATTTCATGTTCCAGGTAACCTTAAGTGAAACCCCACTAGAGTTTTATGCGGCACTCCAATATGGTCGCAGCTAACGCCACATTCGTCCTTACAAGTATTTCGTTCCTTTGAAGAGGGATTGTAGCTGAGTTTTTACATGGCGCTGATAGAAGAGATATCTGGGTTTTCTAAACCCGACATAGGGTTCAATCTACGAAAGTTTGGTGTTTTATTGTTCTTAGTCCATAAAGAATTGCTCAGGGTTTTACCCTAGTGTATTATTATTGAACGGCTAACTGGATACTCTGTTCATCCAGTTCCTTAAACAATTTTCTCTTTTCTTGTTGTTAAGTTTGGAGCGGAGCCCAAAAATGTTGTACTGAACATTTAAGAGTTCCCGATTCGATACTAGAAGCTATGCTTCACTGTTAAGTTTATTAGTTTGGATATTATTTAGATTTCCCCTCTGACATTACTTTGTACATGGAAATATTGTTCCTTTTATGCTACATCAGGTTAATATTTTGTTTTCATCTTACGGAAATATGTTTTTCATGTTAAATCTCTTCGTTTTTTCAACTGTTTTAAGGGTTTACAGTTCTTTGCTTACATCTTAACTATTGAACATACAGGAGTACTTAACCCGAATACTTCGTTTTATATGTTTATATGTCCGCCCTTGCAACGGTGCCCGGACCACAATGGGTTAAGTCCGTGTTACTCTGGGCACTGGCCACGGTCGATGTACCTGGGTTCAGGGTTACTCTCAGAACCAGGGTCGACAAACCGTCGTGACCAGGTTTCCCCTACCCTGACATTGTCCAAGAACCATCTCCCAATAAAGAATTTATTCTGCTCTTCGAACCCTATTCTTTCTGAAGATTAGTCTAACTCTTGTTATGGAAGATGCTTACATTCTCTTTTTGCTATTTCTTTACAGGGGTTCCGAAAGTGTTCTTTCATTGCTGTAAAATCAACTCCAGTTAAAAAGAACATGTGAATATAGTTGTAGAACATTTTAGTAGTTTTGCATTATATAACAGATGCTCCTATAATTTTCAATTCTGTTTCCTTCTCTGGTCTTATAAGAAACAGGGTCAACGGACAAAGATTTAGCTCTATTATTGCTTTGTTCAGTCATAGTACGATTACAGAAAATGAGTAATGTTACATATTGATTTTACTTTTCTACTTTCCTGCATATACATTCATGTATATTTATACATACTTACATAAATAGTATTCCATCATTGCTGTGAACAACCATCTAAATCAATGTTTTCTTGTTGCTAATTGCACAAAAGTACTTCTAGTATATACATATAGATATACATGAATTCATAATAAGTCAGTATCTCACACATCTACTATACTACGCACAACCTTTTAATCCAATAAAATCTTATTAAGAATTGCACAATAGTACTTATCTGAAACCAATTAGGTTCAAGCTGAGGTCCACCCAACCATTCAAGGGAGGCTATTACATCCTCCACTTGCCCCCTAGCTCCAGAATCTAGACAGTGTCACGGGTTAACAGTGGATTCTTCTGTTGCGACCTCTGGATGGCCAATCCAGTCACATTCAGATATTCTGGCTTTACAAGGGCTGCTGTAAGCTATTTTCAACTAGTTCCCCAAACCAGCTTTAGAAAATGCTCTCCCTTTACCAATTTCACAGAACCCCTACTCCTCTCCTGGGATTCAGCTTTATCCTCAGAGGAGTAGGTAACTGTTTCCAACTGTTCCCCAACCACCTCCTATTCTTGGAAACATTTATTTACCATCAGCTTTATGCCTATTTCATATTAAATATTTTCTTCTTTTAATTTTAATTAACTGCTTCTAATTAATAAATCAATAACTAAAATAGTTTTGCTAACTTAACAGTAATTTTCAAGTTTTTCTTGCCAGATAAAAAAAACTAAACAAATTGTCTTTAACTAGTCAACACTAGTTAACGTTAATGAAGTTGTCACATTTACTATATATAATTTTTTTGAACAATACTTATATTCAATTACTTTTAATCTTAATTTAGTTATTGAAAAATTTTAATATAAAAATAAATTTCAAAATAGAAAATATATTATTATTATTAATTATAAAGTAACAATAAAATTCAAAATTCAATAAAATATTTGTATCTTATAGTTATTATGTTTTTATTTTTATTTTTTTATAATAAATATATGAAGTGTTTTAATATAAAAAAAATTTAATCAAAACTTTATTGACGAAAGTGTAATGAAAAATTTGAAACATAACATTCCTCTACAAGAAATATAAACATCCGTGTTCCTGTAGGACATCATCATCCAACGTGGCAGATTTTTGACATGGTATACAGTTGGTCGGTCGCGGTATTTAAAAAATATAAAAAATAAAACCCCAAAAAAATCTCGGTTCCGCTTTATTGTTTCACCCCAAAAAGAATTCCAAATTATTTAACACATTACCCTGCCATACTTTAAGTAACCCTAATTTGGCTTTCGTCGCGTGTGGGCGGCGGAGGCACGTGCTTTTGTTCTTCAACTTCGAACAATCGTAAATGGTCAACTTATCAACAAATGCGACGGACAACCCTGAAGAGATGGATGGGACCCAGGCTCACGATTCTTTAACGAAATCTTTGTTTTGTTGTCCCCATTTGTTGTTGTGGGCGGGTTTGTTTCTCTTAGGGGAGTGGATAAGCTTATTGGTTTTCACAATTGAATTTAATGTGCCTTTCATTCATAAAATGGTTTTCACACTTGGAATTTAAAGCGTCTTTTTTTTTTTTTGGTAACGGGAGTATTTTTAGTCATGGTTTTTTTTGTAATGAGAGAATTAAATTGAAGTTGTTTAGGGACACAACATAATAGTTTGGATGGCAGTTTTTGTCGGAATTTGTAAAAAAATTCAAAAAATTAGGTAGTTGTAGCGTTTGAATTGCATTTTTGACAATGGAAATGGATTCAGTACCATCAAAAACTGTTAAAGCACCCAAAATACTAAAATTTAGCAATTGTAACACAAATTTTTCATAATCTTACCGAAATTTCTGAATTATTTTATGAATTTTTTAGACTACGACCTTAAATTTATCAATTTGAAATTAAAAAATTATTTGACTCTATTTCAAAACATTTTCATTAATTAATATTTAAAAATTAATAATCCATTACTAAATTTTGAATTCAATTTTGAAAATTATTTTTATTAATTATTATTTTAATTTAAATTCAATATAAATCTTTTTATTAACATATATTTTAATTTTAATTCAATAATTTATTATAATTTCATTTAAATTCAATTTTAAATTTTCTATAATTTAATAAATTATTCATTCATGGTCAATATTAATTATTTGAGCTTATCATTTTCACTTTTCCTGATAACTATATTTAATTCCTCAGCTAATTTCACTCTAACTAGGTCTAAGACTTCTATCTTTTATCAAATTTCTTATCATAGAAAATGCACATCAACCAATGAAATATACAATTTTCCAAAAAAATTCAACATTAAATAAAAAGTGTATAATTATCAATTTTTATCAAATCAAAATACAAACCTTCATAACCTTTTATATATATAAATCTGATATTAAAATTTCATATATATGTTGTTAAGTAATCATCATTGCTCCAAATGAAATATAATACAAATGCATGTGAAAATTTAAAAAAATCAAAATTATATTCAAAATAAAAATAACAAAATCCAATAAAGTTTATATTATTATATTTTAATAATTAAAATTTCATATTTATAAAATATTGTAAAAGATTAAAAATTTAAGTAGATTAAATTTTGGCGTCTACAGACTCAAAGAATAGTGTGGATTATAGTTTTTCGCTCGAATAAGGTAATTTTTTTTTTCCAAAAAATCCAGTAGTTAAAGTGTTTGAATTGCATTTTTGATGGTGGAAATGGATTCAGCACATCAAAAGCCTTTAGAGCACCCGAAATACTAAAGTTTAACGACTGTAACCAGTTTTTCAAAAATCTTTGCCTAAATTTTTCATAATCTTACCGAAATTTCTAGGTTATTCTATGGGTTTTTTAGACTACTGCTTAAATTTCACATTTTGCACCTTCAGCGTTTGCCGTTCTCAATGCAATTTTGTAGGTCATTTTAACATTCATCATTTGCTTTGCTGCTTGGAGGAACCCACAACGTTTGACACTGATGCCACATTATCTGTTGTAGGCCAGATCATTTTGACGACCATTATTTCCTTGGCCATAGGATATTAAATCCAGTTGAGCATATACTGCTCATTGTTAGATTTAAATTCGTTTAAATCTAACGGTGGACAGTATATGCCCAACTGCATTTAATATCTTATAGCCCAAGAAATTTTTTAGGTCGTTCTAAAATTCATCATTTGCTTTGTTGCTTGGAGGAACCCACTGCATTTGACTTTTCAATTCTGCAACTGCTGCCACAATATCCTTTACAGGCAAGATCAGTTTGGCGACCATTATTTCCTGGGCGATAGGATATTAAATCCAGTTGGGCATACACTGCCCACATTAGATTTAAACGAAATCCTATATTCGTTTAAATTTAAATTCTTTTAAATCTAATGGTGGGCAGTATATGCCCAACTACATTTAATATCCTATATATGTTCAACTGCATTTAATATCATATAGCCCAGGAAATATGTAAGTAAGAAAGAAAGAAAGAAAGTATTTTTAACGTCCATGAGGCTAAAAATAGCCTATGGGCCGACCAGTTTGCGGGTCCTGACCACTTCAAATTCTCAATGTCAACACATTCAAAGATCCCCTAGTAAAGTGTGATCAGGATTTGGAAAGTTTTATGTTGTGGGTTGAGAATTTATTTTAAATTTTATATTAAAAAATTAGAAGTAGTAGTGTTTGAATATAAAAATAAATTTAACACTCTAAAAAACCTGCACCCAAAATCTCAAAATTTAATAATTATAACTTGAATTTACAAAATTCTCTAACAAACATTTTACCTAAACTTCCATAATTTTCCAAACTGATTAAACTATTGTCATTTTAATAACTTTTAAACTCACCAACAGAATGCCAGTTCGAAAAATGACAATGACAATAATCTTAACGGATCTGCCTGACCGCTCAATGCTTTTGCGCGGTAAAAGCTTAGTCTTATTTTCCACATTGTCTATGACGCTCGTGATAACATCATCGCCGCACCTCACTTTCCACGTGGCATGGTTTTGCGCGTACAGAATTTTCAGAATTCCATGGTATCTGACGTTAACAATATTTTGTGATAATTTGAAGGCCTAGTTTTGAAAGGTACATAATCATACGGCCCTTTTATGATTAAAAAAAACTTTAAAAAACATATATATATATATATATATATATTTATTTATTTTCACAACAATATATTATTTATATATTTCATTTTCAATCAAATTTATTTCTATTAAATAATTTAAATTCCTAAAATTAATAATCTACTATAAATATCATATTATGATAACATCAAAAAAATAATATAGTCAAATATGAAAATGCACCTCATAACAAATTTTATAAATCATCCATTCTCAATCTATATTATTATTTAATTTTAATGTCACGGTCAAGCTATACACCAAATTGGTGTATGAGACCAATTGTCTCCAAAACTTAAATGACAAGGTAACCATTAATTTTAATTTAGTATATCTTGCATAATATTTTGCAATTATTAAATTCAACATGTTTGAGAAAAACTTCACATACAAACTTGAAAATATATGGTTATGATTTCATATACAGCCAACCTAGATCCACCTTAATTTAGGATCTACTAAGCGCAAACAGGGATCAAATCTCGTGAAGTGAAAATCACTTTTAGAAAGAAAAGGGATTCCATTCTTGGCTTGGTAGATCCGGAGTTAAAGTTGTTGTTGAAAATATATGGTTATGATTTCATATACAACCAACCTAGATCCACCTTAATTTAGGATCTACTATGCCGAAACAGGGATCAAATCTCTTGAAGTGCAAATCACTTTTAGAAAGAAAATGGATTTGATCCTTGGCTTGGTAGATCCAGAGTTAAAGTTGTTTTTTTCTTCTAAAAAAAAAATCCAGAATTAAAAATGCATCTAGGATGAAGTTTAAATTTACAAATATTTTCTTTCCATTTAATTTATTTTATATTTCATGTTTATACTAATAAATTAATATGATATTTCACTCTTTCCTTTCTTGTATCTCTTTTGAGTATACTTATCCTTTTATGATTAAAATAATATATATATATATATATATATATATATATATATATATATATAGATAATTATGTAAGAAAAACCTATAAATTGTGTACAAAGTTGAAGTGTTGACAATGAAGGAAAATATCATAATTCCACAGATAGATAGATAGATGGACACATAGCACTCGTCCGAAATTTAGGAAGTAGGGAATTGGAATATTGTTATTGCTTAGATCAGCTCTGTACAAACCTAAGAAACAACTATGAGTAATTATCTAAGGTAATTGCTAATTACTCATCTGTTCAGACTGATGTTTCTCCAGTCACAGTGGTTGCCCTTAGGGTTTTTACACTGTCCACACTTAGACAATCTGTGGGGTTAGTAGAAGTGATCAACACACGAAGTAGTTGTCCTTGATATGCATATAAGCAACCAAGGACACAAGAAAGCTTTAAAATTTAATAACATTAGAGATTCCACTTCACAACAACTAAACTATGAAAAAAGAAAAGAATATGGAAATTTACTTTAAGTCAATAAAATCGAATTAAATTCACTTAGGTCACCCACACTTATGCAAAAAATAAATATTATTCAACCACTGAATTCAAAGAGATGTAAGAACACTGCATTATCAAACCATATCAATGTATCAGTCAAAAGATTATTTGCATCATGAAGACAAATACAAAACTGGCTGCATAATAGGCATTGTGCAAAGTGGAGGTAGCAATGAAAAAAAGGATTAATGGAAAAACAAGAAAGTTGACAGCTACTCATTTAAAAACTCTCATCTTCTATCCTATTCACTCTTCTCTTATGGACCCTTACACTCAAAATCTATCTATACATCCTATGCAAGACATTTTTATCGTGCGCACAAGGATTGCGAAATATAAACAACACCCTATGTGACTGTTATAGATATTCCCAATGTTATACTTGTGGAACAAACGCCTCTAAATTTGCTTCATAATAATCCCATATTATTCCAAGACATGTTTCTAAGCAAAGTTTATTGGAGGAATAGCTAGGAGCTAGCTAATGAAGATACAACTACTGATAACTTCCACAAAAAAACACACTGTCACCCTGCACCCATCAATCATCAATGCTTTAGCTCATAATTAACTGATGTTTGGTAACAATCCTTTTTAGGTTGGTTACAAACTGCTACACCACCTTCATAACTACTGTTATCTGAGTGAAGAGATAGCTAGTAAACCGACCTTGCAATTTTCCATTGTTCCCACAGACACACACATGGCTAAACATCTCTTTAAAACTCTGTAAAAATGTGCTAGAAAGTATAAAATAGGGGTTGACCTACCATGAATAAAACAGGGCTCATGCAAACACTCTTATAAATCCATTTACAAAACTAGAAGTCAACTTCTAATTTTTATTTTAGTAGAGTAAATCAAGGCTTCATCATATTTACTCCTCAAAATCGTCAAATTCAAATCACAAATAAGATGAGGGTTACACTCGCCTCTTACAAAATTCGAAGATCAAGTTGCCCACTAAAAATAGAACTAGTTTATAAGGTTATGGGGAAATTTTTTCCCTATTTTTTTGTTAGTCCACTAGGGTTTTCAACAAAATTTCTTTCTATTCAAAATTGAAATAACTACTCCAGCATACATGTAACCTTCAATAAACAATCCTTCTCTTTCAACAGTGTGACCAATCATACAGTGTAGTGAAAACCATTCAATAATTCAATGGTAACAATGTAATCCAAATTCAATTGTTCAAGCATACTAGGTCTGTTCCAGTGCAATATCAATTAATTCACAAAAGTATTCATTGATATGAATGGATTACTAGGTTTAGGTTTATCATTAAGATACAATCCTTGCTAATAACACAATATACGCTTAGATGCAACCTGAACTGTGTTGAGTAAAATACCAAGTTTCCTACACAAATGCAAGAGTTCACAACAAACAACAAAAGATTCCATGTTGTTAACAATCAATAGGTATTACTTGTCTTTCTCATGTTGATATTAGAAGTCGTACATAAATACAATTTACTCTAATATAGTTGTACTGTAATACTTATAAAATTTCTTACTCACGTTGTGATCTAATACAATTTTGACATGGTATTATTAATTCTATACCTATTTGCAAGAGTTATGTACATGTAATTCCAGTTCATGAATGATTGGTGAACTATTAAGAAAAAACATTTTATTTTATTTTATTTTATTTTTTTATTTTTAATCAGAATTTCGTGGTAAATTTGTAGGTTGTTTCAGCCATGCCAAGAGTTTCTATTGTGGATCAGACAAGGAACAGGAGGAGGCGAGGGATGAGGGGGGCCCAGCTACGGAGAAGTTCATCATATGAGGATAGGGGGGGTGATATGAATGCTCCCAACAATGTCGTTGAAAAGGACTATGTGGTAGTAGATCATGCTATCCCACCATCAACCATAGATCCACCTTTAACCACAATGCAAGGTGCAAGTTCAAAAAAGAAAATCAGTGCCTTTAGAGGATGGACAAAGCAAGACATGTTCACTGCAATTGATGGCATCTAGTTTAAGGAATATTCAATCCATGAATTTGTTAAAAAACATGGTATTGTTGCCTCTAATATACATTATTGGATAAATGGGTTTACTAATACAAAGAATAGAGGGCCTGTTACAGTTATGACTGAAGAGGAGGAGGACAAGGTGGTAGAGTGGTGTAAGGAGATAGACCAATTGGGACATGGATTAGATCTTATACAACTTAAATCCACAATAGCTGAAATATGTCAAGGGAGGCCAAACCCCTTCAAATATGGTTTTCCTGGTAAATCATGGTGGAGTGGGTTTAAAAAGAGGCATCCAAACCTTGTGTTAAGTATAACCGAGGGCCTTGACAGAGACAAGGCTTTAAATCTACACCCTGCAATTGAGTCTAAGTTCTATAACACTCTTTCTTTTGCATACGAGAAACACTCATATGCCTCATATCATATACGGAACTATGATGAAACAGGCTCACAGGAAGGAAGGAATTGTGGTATGTGGGTAATTACCATGAGAGGGAGTATAAATGTGCCTAAGATATTTCCTAAGAGCGGGGAGTGGATCACTATTGTTTGTTGTGTAAATGTAATTGGGTCATCAATACCAGGATTTTATCTATTTAAAGGTAATTCACTTTACTTTGGAAACCACTTTTTTATTTCATATTGGAATAATCATAAGAAAAAACTATATACCTAATTGTAAACCAGGTGCATGCATGCCTGCACATCCACATGCATGGATGAAAAATGAAATATTCTTGAATTGGCTTTGCCACTTTGCTGCATCTGTACCAGGAAATGTTTCGCCTAAAAACAAACACCTACTGATTTTAGATGGCCATGGAAGCCACATGGTTGTGCAGAAAATTGAGAAGGCCAACGATTTGGGCATTGAAATGTTAATATTGCCGGATCACACCACACATAGATTGCAACCCCTTGATTTTAGCGTGTTTGGGCCTTTCAAGAACTATTTCAGGGTCGAGCGAGCTTCGTGGATGGAAAAGAATCCAGGGGTGGAAGTAAAGAGGTTTGAGCTAGTTGAGCTTGCAAGTAAAGCATTTAAAAGGGATCTCACACCTTCTAATATCAAGGTTGGATTTAGGAGGAATGGTATATGGCCACTTAATGTTGATTCTGTTATGCATGATACTAGTTGTAGCCAAGCATTTGATGTGGAAGGTCAAGAAGTACAGAACTTACAAGACCATGTCAGTGCCCAAGAAGATGTAGTTGCTACTGAAGGTATAATGTCCCTTTCTGAATAACACTTCTATGGTGATGATGATGAAGATGTCAGTGAGGCACAGTTCAATCATGAACCAATAGACAATATCATTGAGTTTGTCACACCCATTGAACCACCTGCCAATTATGCATGTGATATTCCATATGAGGCAATTGATCAAGGGAATGAAAATGCAACAACATTAAGCAATGAGAAATTGAGCATGCCAACCCAAGTAAGCACACAATCATGGTTGGCAGAGGCTGTGATGAATATCACTAGAAATAATGTGTCTGCCACCAATGAGGAAAGCATGGATATGCCTTCACAACCATCAGAGTTGAACACCGAAGGCCTCATTAAGGAACTCAACATTAGATTGCCTTCGTTTGGTGAGGAGTTCACAATTTCTCACATCTAAAGATTTTATGAATTTAATGTTTGGTTCTGAACTTAAAAAGAATGAAATTTCATAATATAAAAAGAGAAAGAAGGAGTTAGCCAAGGAAAAGAGAGTTGCAAGGATTACAACAACAGAAGCTCAAGCAAAGGAAAGGTTGGAAAGACAAAAAGAAATGGAAGATAAAGAACATCAAAAGAAATTGGCAAGGAAAGAGAGTGAGGCAAGAAAGGTTCAAAAAGTGTTGGAAAAAGGAGGAGGGGTGACAAGCAGGGAAGACCATGTTCTAAGTTAGTTAGAGGAAAATAGGATGATGTCCAACACTGTGGACCAAATTACAGAGCACACACCATCATACCAAGACCTGATTAATATCCAAGTCCCCAATATCATCCAGGGGTTATGCCCACCTCTTATACTAGTGTGGGTTTAAATCCTAATTGTGTTTATATGACACCTATAGTCAATGTTGGGGTTAGTAAGACAAGTGGAAACTTGGGCTACTCAGTCCCTCCATGGCTACAAGGAGAAATTTGGAGTCAAGCATATGGAAACATTCAGACACATCCTAATCAACCAATCTGGGGTAGTCCACCATACTTGGGTTAGGCAGACAACTCAAAAATTTTGGGAAATGCAAGAAATGGAAGCCATCAAGCATAGGGTTGGCATGACTTAAATTTTGTAACCACATCGTAATCTGAATTTTGTAAGGACACAATATGTTGAATGCTTACTAGAATAGTTCATGTATTGTGGTCCATTTCATGTTTAATATGTTGCATGGTTAATATAATATTTCATGGGTCATAAATTAGGTAAGCAATTCTGAAAAATTTTCAGTATTAGGTTATCCTATATATTATTGTTGCATTCAAGGAAGTAATCGGACCTTTAATCTGTTATGTCCATGGAGCACACCTTTCGGATTGGTTTCATAGTAGAAGATACACTTCTACATAGTTAAGTATTATTGAGTTCATCAGATTAAGGATTGAAATGGTAAAAATACCATTCTCATTATTAATGTTTGTTAATGGTCATTGTGATGGCCATGGAACAAAGATATATCAATTAAAATAAGAATATTGAACTCTGTTGGGATAAATATATTCTCAGGGCCTTGCCCCAGTCTGTTTGAAATGATAAAATAATTAAGTTTTATAAATAACTCCAGCTCATAGGCTGATACATTTAGAAGTCGACGATTTATCCCCCAATTTCAAACATAGCATTTCAACAATGAAAGATAACAAGAATAAGATAAACACAACCATCTCATTGAAAATACACAAGAATTATTAATCATTCTTAGATGGTGCATAACCTGATTAGAAGAAAAGCATAAAGAACAACCATCCAACTACATGTGAATAACTTAATATCTCATGCAAATAACAACAAAAATAGAGATGCAATTGAAAACAAACATAGAGAAACATGGAAAAATTAGCTATAAAATAATAATAACCAATAGAACTCATCCACAAATCAAACAGCATGCCAACAATCACAAAAATCTACAAGTTTCTCACATTATGAACACAATTTTTCAACATAGGTAGATGAAATGAAATAAATTTTTTTCTAACTCTGTTGGGATAAATATATTCTCAGGGCCTTGCCTTGGTCTGCCTAAAATTATAAAATAATTAAGTTTTATAAAAAAATCCAACTCACAAGCAAGCTAATACATTTAGAAGTCGAGGATTTATCGCCCAATGTCAAACATAGCATTTTCAACAATGAATGATAACAAGAATAAGATACATAGAGTCATCTCATTAAAAATAAACAATAATTCCTAATCATTCTTAGATGGTGCATAACCTGATTAGAAGAAGCATAAAGAACAACCATCCAACTACATGTGAATAACTCAATATCTCATGCAACTAACAACAAGAATAGAGATGCAATTGACAACAAACATAGAGAAACATGGACATATTAGCTAGATAATAATAATAGCCAAAAAAAATCATGCACAAAGCCAAGATCATACCAACAATCACAACAATATAAAAGTTTATCATATTTTGAACACAATTTTGCAACATAGGTAGATCAACTGAAATAAAAAATTTGAACTCTGTTGGGATAAATATATTCTCAGGGCCTTACCCTCGTCTGTCTGAAATGATAAAATAATTAAGTTTTATAAAGAACTACAACTCATAGGTTGATAAATTTAGAAGTTGAGGATTTATCCCCCAATTTCAAACATAACATTTTCAACAATGAAAGATAACAAGAATAAGATACACATTACAGAATGATACTTTAGAAGATGAGGATTTATCCCCCAATTTCAAACATAGAATTTTCAACAATGAAAGATAACAAGAATAAGATACACACAATCATCTCATTAAAAATACACAAGAATTCATAATCGTTATTAGATGGTTCATAACCTGATTATAATAAGCATAAAGAACAACCATCCAACTACATGTGAATAACTCAATATCTCATGCAACCAACAAAAAGAATAGAGATGCAATTGAAAACAAACATAGAGAACCATAGACATATTAGCTAGAGAATAATAATATCCAACAAAACTCATGCACAAAGCCAAGGGCATACCAAAAATCACAACAATCTACAATTTTATCATATTTTGAACACAATTTTGCAACATAGGCAGATCAACTAAAATAAAAACTTTGAACTTATGGAAGGGTATATAGATGGACCAAGTATGGTAGTCCTTGTTTTTAGGATAACCTCCCTAAGTATGGTTAGGGAAGACTGGTAAGCATCACACAGTATGCTCAAGCATTAAGTCCTTTACTTATTCGGGCCAAGAAGTACTCTATTGTACACTAGTTAGGGGTAGCGACATACACACATATAAATGTACAAAATACAATGCATATCATCATAAAATATAAATAAGAAACAACAATTGATCATCAGAAATCCATCACCGCTTGCTTAATTAATTGTTTAGTGGGTATTGCTAGAGACTTATCTTATCAGGAACGGATCCACCAACCCCCATACCTTGATTACTGCCTTTCCACACAGACCACTGGATACATTTCTTAACCCTCTTATGTTGGGATAAATATTTTCTTAGGGCCTTGCTGCGGTCTGTCTAAAATGATAAAATAATTAAATTTTATTAAGAACTCCAACTCATAGGATGATACATTTAGAATTGAAGGATTTATCCCTCAATTTCGAACATAGGGGAGAGATGCCAGTAGGGGAACGCTCCACCTCACACCGAACCAAAGTCATGTTTTTGGTCAAGTGTTTAAACTAGATGAGATTTGAACTCTATTAGAATATAATACAATACTCACTCATGTTGTGATCCTGATTATTTTTGACTCTTGAGTTATCTCATTCATCTCACACAGTCATTTCATTAAAAATACACAATTTTGAACACAAATTTGCAATATATCTTATTGCAAACACATACAAGAGTACTTAGTTCATAATTAACAATGTTAATGTGTATAAGGAAACCATTCATAGTTATGTATATAACTCAGTAAACCAACAAGACAATAAAATTTCATAGATCCTTATTCTTATCCCAACCATGGAGGCTATTGGCTTGAGGGGTCCTGACCCAGGTTCGGTTTTAAGGTTTGCCAACAAACCCCTATATTACTGGCCCTTTCGGCAATGGTCTTCTTGCGCAGGTCAAGGTATCACCTGAAGTAGTATGCGAGGGTGCTGGAACCAGGTTTCCGCACCCGGAGAGAGAGAAAGAGTTAATTGAAGGGGGGTCCTTTCCGATCTATTAGACTTGCGCTAGAGGAACACGTATACAGAAACCCTTTACAGTGTGTCAGCAAAGTATCTCTAGCGGAGCCCATAAATCATTCAATAGTACATTAACAGAGCAAACATCCAAATCTAACCATATCTATGCATTTATCGTCGTATACAACATCGCATCCACATGCGCATCAACAATCACCAGTATGCAGTAGACATATATAAATAACACAGAGCGCAGCTAATAATCATAACACAGAACACTTTCGTATCCAACAAGTCTTCTGATTCATTAACATCTAGATCCATCTTACAGACTTTATCTACTAGCCCACGCACATAGCTAGTGGGGTCTGTACATTGCAAGACTCAGGGTCTCTGCGCACATAGCCAGCAGGAGCCCTTACCCAAATAAACGACACCAAATATTCACAAGTTCGTATATTTTTCTTAGTAACTTCTTACTTAGCCCTTTCTAGACTCGACTTATCCATCTATTTATATCATGCTAGCCCGCGCTATCCTATGGTCCGAAAAATGGTGGTTTGCGAACACTTGGTCTACCCTTTTGACCCATTACAATTCATTGGGGGTTTTGACACACCCCAAAACCCCTGTGCTAGACTAAATATTACAAAGTATTACAAAAATGGACAAAATTGAGGCTAGGAAACCCTGTTCCAATAGTCCCCCAACACACTCTTGTGACTCGTCCTGAGTCACAGCGCCGACGAGGTCTTCATCCTGTCCTTGAGTTGCTCAATCGCGACAGTGAATGGAGGCAGAACACAAAGGATCTGTGCGATGACAGTTTGAGCGATGTCCACCAGTTTCTGCAAGGTTGGTCCTTCCATGGCAATGGTGACACTATCTAAAGTCTAGTTCAACTGTCGCACCACCCCGTCTAAGTCCTACGAAAGCTTGAGGGATTCAACTGACTAGGGTGTCAGATGGTCGCTGAGTATCTATTTCTTGCACCGCAGCCCCATAATTGCACTGCAAAATGCATGGCGGGTTCGAAGACGAGCTAAGCGCTGGGCTAGAACAAGGGTGGTCATCATAGCTTCCATCTGTGTAAAGTCTTCTTCCTTTTGATGAAATTCCTGATCGATTTTTTTGAGTAGAGGGTCTTGTTGTACCTGGGACCATAGTTCCATAGCATTTTCGAACAGAGTGATACCCTGACTGACCTGCGTCGTAATAGTGGTCATGGCTTCTGTAACTAGTGCTGCTCTTTGGGTGCGTACTTCCGATGGGGTCTCAAGTTGGAGCTTGGCCTACAGTGATGCGATATGAAGTTGAAAATCAGCCTTGAAAACTTGTACCTCAGTCCGAGACACCTTCAAGGAAGCGACCAATCCCTTGACCTTGGCTTGCGAATCAGCGGAGGCATGAATTACTTCTGGCATGTCTTCACAAAGCCGATTGATCAACTTCTCTAAGGCAGCTTACTGCATGATGGTGGCAACGTGCGCGACCTGGATTTGGGCAGACTTGACAGCTTGATTCATAATAGTTTTCTCAGCCTCGCTAAGGTACTACTGTGAGCAGAGTTATCGGTGCTGAAGTTCACTGGTGACGATGGTAAATAGCTCATGCAGCTGGGCACTTGTCAGCCGAAAAACATCAAGGTCTACGGACAAGCATGCCTGGACTTGGGTGCATAATTTGGGAGGTTCCATTGTAAAAGCGACACTGGGAAGAGGGCAGATTCAGTTGTTGGTGACGGTCGTCAGCATTGTAATGGTGACCACTTGACCCACATGAGTCTATCGCGCTTGATCCACGCTCGCTTGATCTATGCTCTCTTGAAGGGTGTCCGCTTTGAGCCAAAGTGCCTGTAGCTCGGCTTGCAAGACTTCTATCGTGACCTTGTGGTGTTATTCCCAAGTAGTCCATCGATTGACAGACGTAGTGGTGACAACATCAAAAATCTGGTCAAGGTCATCCTCCGTCAAAGTAACCTCTATGTTGGTGTTGGTCTTACTAGCCTTATGCTTCTTCCTAGGCCCCTAAGGTAGCCCGCGGGGTTGCTTGAGACTATGCAAGACTGACGTACCTGCATCATCAATATCATTTATGTTCTGATCCGGCGGGGAGTCTGGTTTTGGCTGCGCGGCAGTGCTTTTGGGGGTCGCCTGCTGTGTGGAGGTAGGAATCGCCAACTCCGTAGTTGGGCCTGGCAGAGCGGTAGATTTTGACACTGCGTTGTGGTAAGATGTGCCTGTTGCGTCTGGGTCAGTTGGCTAGGCTGCAACCTTCCACTCTGGCAGCTAAGTGGTAATTATCCGTTTGATCTCAGCCTCGGTGGTCATATATGGGAGGTTATGCCAGGTGAGATCTTTTTGTGCCCGAATTTGCACATTGTGCATGGTCACTTGAAATGCCGCAATATGTTTGTACTTGCTGTAAAATGTTGGGGACAGGCGTGGCTGGGAATCAATTTCCGCAGATATGGCCCCATCATAGAGTATCCAAAAGGAATTATTCTCCTCAACCTGCTTGGGGTCCTTTGATTCCCACAGGTTGGCAAACCGTGCCCCCTCGCACATGCCGAGCTCAAGAGGGGGGAAGACCACTTCTTCTACAGTCTCCCATGTAACTAAGATGATTAACAGGATCAACCATGAGTAGTAGAAATATTTTCCCTGATCCTGAGCCTCGCACACATTGTTGAGGAATTCCTGAACCAGGTACTCAGACCAATCAAAATAGACCCCCTTTTCGCATTGGCCAACGATTTGAATCACATGGGTGGGGGCAGTCGATGCCTGGCATTTCCACATCAACTTGTAGGTAAGAAGTAAGGTACCCATGTGGGTCACTGGATCACTGATTGTATCAATCTGAAAGCCGCGCTTGTTGCAAGTGACATGGTACCTCACCCGAACATCTACAATAATATGGTGCTCGAATTTCTTGCCAGTACCTTCCCTAGGGTTGGGTTGGTGCATAGGAAGGCCAGTAATTCGGTGAATGAGAGCAGCATCAATCGGTATACAACTCGGGAGCCATGAGCATCCATCATGAACGAGCACTAGCAGCTGGCGAACAACTAGGTTGGTTATGTTGTATCAACCAAAGTGGGGGAGGCACAACAAGTTTAAGATGCTTGCTATGGTTAATCCCTTGGCCCAAACCATTGGTTCTACCTTTAGCACACCGTCATCGACGACCTGTTCCAGGTACAAGTGTGGGGCTAACGAAGGGAAAGCGTCTAGGTTCCCCAGGTCATGGTCGTCGAATTTTATATGGGGGAGGTGGCCGTACATTTCTCCGAGCTAGGGCACTTCTTTTGGGACTAGAGGCATATGAAGATAGGCGCATATGATATCCACGTTGGGCATGCATGTTGTTGTTCTGTGTGGCCGAAAATAAGGTGGTAACCAAGTTAGCGGAGTCGCCTGCAAGCCTTCTACTGTGAGCACCATTGGGTTCGGGGATGCAGCAAGCGATCACCTCTTAGTTTCCTAGGGGAGCGCCTAATCTGAGGGGAACTACGAGGCTTCCCACCATTCCATTTTGCCTATTTTTCCTTTTCCTTTTCCTTTCCTTTCTCCCTCCGACTATGGGATAGAGACATTTCGCGGGTCTTCATCACACTCTTCTATTGCTAAATTGTGGCAGTTGACAATATCCTACATCTGTGTTTCCCATGTTGGTGCCCCCTATGCTGCGCAAGAGTGTGATTCATCAAATACTAAGGCAGCTATATCCTGCAAAGCTTCGTCGAGTGCCTCCATTCCACCTACAAACCCAAATGTCCCTACAAACTCGTCCTTCAACGTTTTCCAGTGGCGGGTGCATTGGTGTAGTTCTGCATCTAAATACCATGCAGTGGGGTTTTGACCCAAGGTATGAATGAACAGGTGAACCCATTCCTCCATAGTTTTTTCGCACCATTTCTCCATCCATGCGAGCAAGTGCTCGCGCGGGTCCCCTAGGCCAAGGAAAGTCTTTATGCGTAGGTGAATCGGAGGTTCAAACTGGAGGACCATCATGTCTCGACACTCTTCCCAATCTTGGAACGTCCCTTTATGCATGTCCCACCACCTTGCCAGGTTTGCGCGCATGGCTAGATTAAGGGCCCACAGTCTTCGCTCCCGTGGGACTTCAACTTCAAATGCTCGCAAAAACTCCCTAATACTACCAGAACCATCAAAGTAGGGTATTTCTCTTACCTTTGAGGAGATGCATCAGAATTTCTTTGTGATTCTAATACATCACAGTGCAGATACATCATGTAACTGATTCTGCCAATTTTCTATCTCCCCGTCGGAGTCAGTGAACCATTCGTTGTCCTTTTCCCAGCAAAGCACGCCATCGGCTGTAGGATTGATCCAATCTTCATCCCAAGCAGTTAACTTATAGATGTGATCCACATCCTCTTCTTCGTGCACTGGTTCTGTATACCGCTCTCTTTCTGCAGGGTCTAGGGGGACTGCCACCCTTGTACCCTCATTCCCAAACACCATGCTTCTTTTCTTTAGGTTTATAATAGCTCCCATGTTTATTTCCCAATCCAATCCTAGGAGCGCAAGATAGGGGTCCACACCTTCCACAATCTGAATGACCTCAAAGTCGGCACGGACCTTAACTCCTGCAATATCTACCGTAATTTTTTACATTCTTCCCAATGGTATGATCTTCTGCTGTTTGGCCATGCGCAGCTGGATAGTGGACCATTCCAACTTAGGTTCTCCCATTCCCTGCCAAGTTTTCTTGGGCAGTACGTTCGCATTTGATCCCAGGTCCCAAATAACTTGATCCATTTCATAGTCGCCAATCTGCGCTGTTAGCCGCATTTCCCGACCAGTGTATTTCTTATTCTTGTAAATTTTGTGCACATCCTTAACTTCTGGGGGTGGGTTAGTTCTCTCTGCGTAGCTGTCTATTAGTGCTTGCAGATTTTCTACTGCCTTTTGGTTGCATAGCAGCTTCATACATGCCTGTAGAAATGGTTTAACTTCATCATCTGTTCTCAGGTTTGCTGGAGCTTTTGAAGTAGGCGCCTCTTCCTTAGTAAAGTCCTTGCAAGCTACGACGAAGGTTTCATTTTCCTTCTATAAGTCCAAGCTTTCTTGTTTGACCGCTGCTTTCTGGACAAGAGTTTTAGCTTTGAATTTCTCCTCAACTCCTCCAGTAGCCATGTCGCTGCGCGTTATGACATTAATTCTTGGTCCTTCATCACGTGGTTTTGCCTTAACCCTCTGTACATTCTGCGTAGGTGTCTGTTCTTTTTCCTACATTTTTGCTATCAGGGTTGGACAGTCTTCAATCACATGGTCCAGTTGTCTACAATAATGGCAATATTGTCGCGCAGGGTTTGGATAGTCCCTCGCAAAGTGCCCTATATCCCCACAGTTGTAACAGATCAATTTTCCTCTTCCCCGACCTGCGCCTCCACCCCTTCCCCCTCCTATGCTTGAGGGAGATAGTGGTGAAGAAGGGTCAGCTTGTACCCAGTATAGGTTTCCTTGATCTATCATCAAGTCATAGGTCCGGAAATTATGCTCGCATGCCCTACAGAGGAGCAGAATCGACACCATTGCTACTTCAATTCTAGAACGTAAGCAGCAAGACGGGGATAGTGGTTAGTACCCAACGACTCAACAATCAGCACACCATAACGTTGGACCACTTGGTCCCGTAGCCTCCTTAGGACGCAATGGGCTAGGTCCCCCAGCCTGCATGTAATCTGCCAGCAGAGGACACTGATCCTTGGTATGGCCGGACACCCTACATCTTATGCACCATATGTCTAGACTATCTTCTTTCCCCCGTTATTTTCACAGGTTTTGTATTTCAAGGTGCATTGCCTCCAACTTCCTCTGGATCTAATGTACCCAAAACTGAGCATCGTCCCTCGGCGCAGTCTCTAGTTTCATAGCAATCTCCAAGGCTTTCTCTTGCGTTGCGATCGATTGCTGACCCATAGGTCCACGCAGGTGAGGCAAAAACATAGAGATAAACCATTCCTTGTGCTACCTATCATCGTACTGAAATTCCCCATCTCTGATAACCTTTTTTAGCCGCTAATCAGCTTCCCATACCGATTCAGTGGGTCCTTGTCTAAATTCTTTCAAGTCGAACACTATTTGAGAGTAGGACTTAGGCTTCCGAAACTATTGTTTTAACGTTGTCTTAACCTCCAGAATAGATGGATCTGCATGCTGTCCTACGTACCCCATATACCAATCCAAGGCCCTTGCTTCAAAGGCGAGTGATAGCTGTTCTCTCTTTACAGTGTAGGTAGCCACATTCTGCGCAACCCATACTAATTTTGCAACAAACCAAAATCGGTCCATATCTTCATCCCCTACACCCTTAAAGGTAGGTAGTTTCATGTGCGTGGCCATATCATCTTCTGCTGGTGGTGGAGGTATGGGTGAATTCTTACCCCTATGCTGACTTGAAGGTGGTGTAGCTGGAGGGCTATGCGCAACCAATTCTCTTAATGGACTGTAGACAGATCTATCTCCTTCTTGATTAGTTTGGTAGTAATTACCACTTTGTGTTGTGCTCTCGCTTAGATCAGAGGTCATTCACTCTATGTGGCTACACAGAATGCCCTTTTCGCACAGTAATATTTTGATTAACAAAGGCAATTTTTTCAAGAACTTACCCCGAAAAGCCTTGAAGAACCTCTGCTCTGCCTCAGAGTAGGACATGAACTAATCGACTATGAATTCTGTCACGAATCCGCCCAGCAAGCTACCTACCCAGTGATCTACAGTGTGGGTGATCATATTGTTAGTCCTTTCTAGCTATTGAATCAATTCTGGTGTCCATTGCATTACTTGATCGTACTTCCAGCACGTCTGGAATTCTATGAGCCTTTCCAACCACTCCTGAAGCTTGTGCGCAAAGGTTACAAAGAAAATTTCATAGACTTCAGTGAATATGTACTTGTTATTCCACTTCTCAACTGTCAGCTTCGTGCTGTGATTCTCTTTTACAACAAATTCCTGAATTTGTCTTTCAAACCAGTCTTCAATTTCCACTCTCTTAGGTTTCCAAGGACCTTGTGGCATCACCCGATCTCTCTCTCAAAATGCTCCCGGTTCCATCAATGAAACCATTTGTTGGTTTTAGGGGTCCTGACCCAGGTTCGGAGGTTAAGGTTTGCCAACAAACCCCAATACTACTGGACCTTTCAGCAATGACCTACTTGTGTAGACCAAGGTCTCACTCGAAGCAGTATGGGAGGGTGCTGGAAACATGGTTTCGCACCTTGGGAGAGAGTAGGTAATGTGAGGCAGATCTGTATGATTACTTGCTAGGTTTTCCAAGAATGAGTCTATTCACAACCCTTTTAATAGTATATTCAACATATAACCATAACAAAGTTATCATATCTAGTCAGTACATTCGCATCCACATGCGCATTACCAAATATCATCATAGAGCACTATAATTGTAGCTAATAACATATCACAGATATACTTATGCCAATAACATAAATATATTCGCAGCTAATAATCATCACAGATACACTTCAGCAGTAAACATAACCAATTCAGCTAGCACACAAATACTTTAACGATACTTCGCATTCATTAATATTCAGATCCACTTACAACCAAAACCAGCCAGCGCACACAGCCTAGCGAGGTCCGAACACAGCATGACTGAGGATCTCCATGCACATAGCCAAGAGGAGTCCTTACCCAAAACAACCCCGAACAGATCTAACAGTTCCCACGTAGCATCAGTCTTAATTACGCCTACCTCTAGACTCAAATTATTTATCTATTTATATCGATGTAGCCTACGCTATCCTGTGGTCCGCAAACCGTGGTTTGCGGACTCTAGGTCTACCCTTTGACCCATTAAAATGCGTTTAGGGCCTTGACCCGCTCCAAATCCCTGCGTTAGACTAATTAGTACAAAAAATATACAAAATTTGCAGCTTAGGGAGCCCCGTTCCAACAAAGCGCTAGGCTCCTTTCCTCTCAATATCTACATAAGATATTTACATAATCATATAAAAATTCATTTTAATATAACACATAACTGATTACTTAACGTGTTCCGCTATGAGAACCACAATGGTAAACAAAATTCTCCTCCCAACCCATGGGATTTGGTTTCCACAACCAAATCGAGTCATTTTCACATCTAGACAGTTATTTGACAAAAAACCATTCCAGGTCCAGTATGGAATTCCACTGGCAAACCAGCTTGAGAATTCCAATGACTACTCAAGGTCCAGTATAGGATTCCTCTTGGCAATAGCATTCCCATTCCTTTGACAGCGTCCCGTCTATGAGGAATTTTGGGCCACCTCTAACAGGCTCCAAAGTCAATAGAGTTGCCTCAGGTTTTTCCTCTTCACCATCTTGGCCAACTCTTTTCCGAAACTGAGATCATCTATCTCTAGGGAGAGGAAATCCGGGCAGGCAAGCGCCATCAACCCCTCCGGGAAGGAAACCACCTTCAATCCAAGGGCTTCTAGCCTTTCAAAATTGTTCACAACTATCTGGCATGTTAAATTTCTCTTTTATCATTCTTTCCCACATTATTTTACTTGATGAACCATATGCACTTTATATATAAGGAAAAAGAAACTTTATGTACATCATACATCATACTTGGCCCTCAACATGGATCCAATGATATCTAGATTAACATGGAACATGATTAACATACATGTGATATACATTATTATTTCCCAAATAACAAAATCATGCACATCATAACATTATACTTTAACAATTACCGTTGCAATTTTCACTGCAACATTTTACTTTCATAGGTTTTCTTGTTGCCATTAAGCTAACCATGCTTAATCTCATCAATGACACTAATCATAAATATGCATTGTTAAAAGAAATATTCACTTTCAAAATAATTTTAGTTTCATGCATACAATGGTGTCATGCATACGATTATATACAAATATTCATTAATGTTCATATATCAATAATGATTAGGGTAACAGTCCAAAATTTTCCAATTCCAATAGTGTACTATTACCAACAGTCTGACACATGAATTAACTACTTATTCACAACTTGTAATAATCTTTAATCAAAACCAATTCATGCATATAGGTTTTATTAGTTAGTCATACAACATATTAATGCATCCATGACATGACTCATTCAAAAACTAGTCATTATAGTCAAGTCCCACTACTTGAGCCATTGTGTATTTTTAACATTTGAAAGGGTTCATTAAATTTCATTTTAAAACACTCTATCATCCTCTTCAAGGACTTTCCCCATCTTTTGCATTCATGCATTAGTTTCACACACCATCACTATACACATTCATTTTTTTCAAGTAGTGCATGGTAACTTTAGTTATGTTCATTAAATGTATGAGTAATATGTCATGTACCCAAATGTTAATAGTCAACTCTCACTTTCACTAGTGAGTAGTCAGGTTGTTCATAAGTACAACAAAGGTTTTATTGTCTTTTATCCTCAACAGGATTCCAATGTTATGAAAACCGTTTTGCAACGACATTTATTACTTATTACTCTTCAATGTAGTTATAAACATTAATCACACATCTCATGTCAAAAGTAGACTACTGCATATATCAATAAATATATATATTTCTAGAATGATATATCAATCAATATGTATATTTCTAGAATCATACCTTAATTGATGGCCATTAGTAACATACCTCAATTTCTTTTCGCTTAACAAATCCCAAAGGCGCCAGTGCTACAACCTTTAGCTCTTATACCACTTGTAACATACCCCGATATTCTCACATGGAAATATAAGGAGTTAGAAAATTTTTATACAAATTACCCACGAGTAACTATTCAAGATTCCTCACTAATCATTAGATATAATTTTCACCAGTTGATAATGTAACCTTAGTATAAGAATAGTAAGTTGCTTAACCATTAACAACCACTATTGTAGTACATTAACATAAAACTGTATGATGTAACCTTGCACTCATTTCATTATTCATATAGTCATCACATACTTGACATTATGAACATCTCAACAAGAAAGGAATCAACATCATCAATCTGACACAATAATCAATCACATCATTGAACACCAATATAACCTAGAAACCCCGTAGGGTGAAAACTAGCAAACGTTTAATTTTATTATTAAACACTCGGGAGGGTGTTCACCCCTCACTCAATCGATCATAAGGGATACCATCCCTTAACCATTTTTATAAATCTTACAAGTAAATATACAAATATCTAGCTTAAATCCATTACAATAATTATGATAGAATTTACCCACTAATCTTCATATCTTCATATCTTGGTGGCATGGATGTACCTACAATGGACCATCGTACATTGGACCATCCTGCAGCTCACACTCATATGCATGAACCATTAATCATTTACCTGCCACAATGTTAAGAATAATATTTCCTTTGTACAAATTAACATCATTTCCTACTAATGTTGTCTTCAACATACATCGATGTCAAGATTCATAAGGTATTAATCAACCTATTCATAAATATATACTAGTGATGCTTCTCCATCTACTCATGTACATTCATGACATGCAAGTAAAATATCTTGGCATGCTTCCATTAACAACACTACATATGTGCTAGTTATAAGCAATCGTATTAACTAATATTTCCCTTGCATAAGCACACATTCCTATAAGACAATTGTTACATCTGCCAAGCATTTCTTTAAAAAAAATGGATACATCAGTTACGTTCTTCGTGCATGTGATTCACATAAATTTTATCAAAATAAATAACCCTTGCATGCAAATACTTAAAGAAAACTAATCACAACTAATGTTGTTCCTATGCATATAGTTTCGAACATAATCTTCCCAATGGAATTCTTAACACAATCAAGCGTGCAAACACATGTTTCCTTCTCGATAAAACTTAGGTAATAAAACATAAAAATACATGTATTCTTTTTCAAATATTATACAAAAATTACCCACATATATATTCCAAGGAAACCAATGCATTAATATGGGTTCTATGAATGTAATCCATCTCCTTTTCCAAAGAATATTTCCCAATGTAAGCTCACTAAACATGCTATCATTTCCCACATACAACTATATATTCTTTCCAATGAAAGATAATACAAATCTTGCATGCATATACATGATCTTATTCCAAAAGAAACTAACATAATAATTATGATAGAATAATGTATTCGCATATAATGTTTCGAGATGGATATAGCTCAATAGATCTTCTATCCATGCTAAGAACATAACTCTCTAACACAATGACTATTCTTTATGCATGCAAGAGCTTATCACAATAGTTCTTCTTTAATATACATAACACAAATTCCCTTCTTGAAATGTAAACATATACCTAATTCTTTCTCAAAAGGAAGTTAATATAACTTAGTTTCTTTATGTAGTTTCTCATGCTTCCCTTTCAAGAAATTATCATAGATAACCATCTTTTATGCATAAAACTAGGCAACTGTACTAGGGTTATCTTAATCTTTTATGCATTATTGTTCTTGTATGAACAAAATTTGTATGCATCTTTTATAAAAATAATCTTTATTTTTCATTAGTTCATGGACAAAACTCCTATCCAATATTTGTGCACACATGCAGCCTTTAAATAACAAATTTGTATGAACAATATTTATATACATATTTTATGAAAATAATCATGTTCTTGTATGAACAAGATTCATATGCATATTTTATAAAAATAATATTTATTTTTCATTAATTCATGCACAAACCTCCTATCCAATCTTTGTGCACTCATGCAGTCTTTAAATGAAATCATAGGTAACATTTGCATACAAATTCATGGAAACACTTCCAAGAAAATTAATCTAACTTATTTTTATCTTTTCTTTTTCACCACCCATGACAATATTTCACAAATTACCCTCTTTAACCTATCTCCAGTTTGAATAAAAAATAGCGTGGATAGCATGGATCCTATTTCTTTAAATCTAATGTGCAATATTTTCTACACATTGATGCAAACGTATCAAGCATCATTTTCCAAAGAAATTACAATAATTCTTATCGACTTTGAAAATTATTTCCAAGAGAAATAACGATGTTAACTACATCTTTGTGCACCAGAACTGGGTATTACAAAGAAATCATTTTAAATAAAAATAGGGCAGTCAACCATACCTTTCAACACTACAAAACACATAGACTTACTAAGTTAATTCGTCCTTCTCTCACAGTTGCTTCCTCTTATAATACATGTATGTTCCTCATGAAGATGCGGCATGCATGATTGGTGAGGACATGAGATCTTTGGAGAAATATTGCAGAGACATCTTTGGAGAACGATTTCAAAGGCACCAGAAAACAACGTAGACACCCTTTGTATTCGAAGCATGAGTATTTTCGAATATGAAGTAGGTCGTCATGCGAATAGAAAATATCCTGCAAACGAATCGCTCATCAAAATGGAAAGTATGGTAATGACATAGAGAGTTGTGGTAGTGTAATTCCATCATCCCCTTAGCAAAGGAAACTACAGGCTAGAAATGTTTTTCCTCTCCCTCATGCGCGAGGAAAATATGTTATTTTAAAACCATCACCCTTTTTTTTATTAATATTGCTTCCCCCCTCTCAAGAGATCTAAGGTGAATAACGAATACCAAGGGTCGTTATCAAGAATTCATTTCATTTTCAACTGATTCTTGATTAGAACAGTTAAAATGACATTAACGTAAGATTGTTTTACCATGTGTAAATACATAAGTTGGAGTAGGTACGTTACATACTCCCCCCCTGGGAGACAACACCGTCCTCGGTGTGCTTCTGTCACTGAAAATTAAAATTATACTCATGATATAATAATATAAACAACCCAAAGGGGGTCCTTCCCCTTCACAGTGAAACACTTTCCTTTCCTTAAATGACATTAATTAAAACAATAATGTTTTTATCCATAGTCATAAGCATGTATATCTCAAAAAATATTCCATTTCCATTTTTAATCACTTATCCAGTATTCAAATTCATAAAAATATAGAAAAATATCTATACCAACTTATTATTACTTACCAATTGCTATTGGAGGTAATGATGACTTTTACATAAGCTCTCTGAGAATGGTTGAACAACCCATCAACACTCCATGGAAAGTAGCCTGTAATGTATGACTAACAAATTCAATCACATTAGTCACACCATTTCCAATCAAATTAAATACTCTAAACTATCATCCATTCATGCAATTTCAAGTGATATTTTAGTCACAATACTCTTCCTGGTCTTTAGAGAGCACCAGCCCTCTATTCATGATAAATCATAACAATTATAAATCACTACACCACATGCACATTGTCTTAGCTCCCACTAAATACATCCACACAGTACTTCAAAAAGTACTCAAAGAGCACCTAGCTCTCTAATCATACAAATGGTCAATCAATGCACCATGTGCATATTGTCCTATCCCCTGCTAAGACATTCAAAAGAATAGTAATAAAATAAAGGAAATTATACTTTTAGTAATTCCTTTTCAAGCGCTAGGCTCCTTTCCTCTCAATATCTACATAAGATATTTACATAATCATATAAAAATCCATTTTAATATAACACATAATTGATTACTTAACTTGTTCCGCTATGAGAACCACAATGGTAAACAAAATGCTCCTCCCAACCCATGGGAGTTGGTTTCCACAACCAAATTGAGTCATTTTCACATCCAGACAGTTAATTGACAAAAAAACCATTCTAGGTCCAGTATGGAATTCCACTAGAAAACCAGCTCGAGAATTCCAATGACCACTCAAGGTCCAGCATAGGATTCCTCTTGGAAACATCATGCCTATTCCTTTGATAGCGTCCCGTCTATGAGGAATTTTGGGCCACCTCCAACAGGCTCCAAAATCAATAGATTTGCCTCAGGTTTTTCCTCTTCACCATCTTGGCCAACTCTTTTCCCTTAATGAGATCATCTATCTCTAGGGAGAGGAAATCTAGGTAGGCAAGCGCCATCAACCCCTCCAGGCAGGAAACCACCATCAACCCAAGGCCTTCTAGTCATTCACAATTGTTCACAGCTGTATGGCATGTTAAATTTCTCTTTTAGCATTCTTTCCCACATTATTTTACTTAATGAACCATATGCACTTTATACATAAGGCAAAAGAAAATTTATGTACATCATACATCATACTTGGCAGTCAACATGGATCCAATGAAATCTAGATTAACAGGGAACATGACTAACATACATGTGCTATACATTATTATTTCCCAAATAACAAAATCATGCACATCATAACATTATACTTTAACAATTACCATTGAAATTTTCTCTGCAACAGTTTACTTTCATAGGTTTTATTGTTGCCATTAAGCTAACCATGCTTAATCTCATCAATGACACTAATCATAAATATGCATTGTTAAAAAAAATATTCAATTTCAAAATAATTTTAGTTTCATGCATACAATGGTGTCATGCATATGTTTATATACAAATATTCATTAATGTGTATATATCAATAATGATTAGGGTAACAGTCCCACGGGTAACAGTCCAACATTTTCCAATTCCAATAGTGTACTATTACCAACAGTCTGACACATGAAGTAACTACTTATTCACAACTTGTAATAATCTTTTATCAAAACCAATTCATGCATATAGGTTTTATTAGTTAGTCATACAATACTAACTAATCAATCCCACTAATAATTTTAATGCATCCATGACTCGACTCATTCAACAACTAGTCACTATAGTCAAGTCTCAATACTTGACCCATTGTGTATTTTAACATCTGAAAGGGTTCATTCAATTTCATTTTAAAACACTCTATCATCCTCTTCAAGGACTTTCCCCATCTTTTGCATTCATGCATTAGTTTCACACACCATCACTATACACATTCATCTTTTTCAAGTAGTGCATGGTAACTCTAGTTATGTTCATTAAATGTATGAGTAATATGTCATATACCCAAATGTTAATAGTCAACTCTCACTTTCACTAGTGAGTACTCAATTTGTTCATAAGTACAACAAAGGACTTATTGTCTTTTATCCTCAACAGGATTCCAATGTTATGAAAACCGTTTTGCAACAACATTTATTACTTATTACTCTTCAATGTAGTTATAAACATGAATCACACATCTCATGTCAAAAGTATACTACTGCATATATCAATCAATATATAGATTTCTAGAATCATATATCTATCAATATCTAGATTGCTAGAATCATACTTTAACTGATGTCCATTAGTAGCATACCTCAATTTATTTTCGTTTAACAAATCCCAAAGGCACAAGTGCTGCAACCTTTAGCTCTGATACCACTTGTAACATACCCCGATATTCTCACTTGGAAATACAAGGAGTTAGAAAAATTTTATACCAATTACCCATGGGTAACTATCCAAATCACTATTCAAGAATCCTCACTAATCATTAGATAGAATTTTCACCAGTTCCTAGTGTAACCTTAGTATAAGAAAAGTAAGTTGATTAACCATTAACAACCACTATTGTAGTAGATTAACATAAAACTATATGATGTAACCTTGCACTCATTTAATTATTCATGTAGTCATCACATACTTGACATTATGAACATCTCAACAAGAAAGGAATCAACATCATCAATCTGACACAATAATCAATCACATCATTGAACACCAATATGCCCTAGAAACCCCATAGAGTGAAAACCAGCAAACGTTTAATTTTATTATTAAACGCTCATGAGGGTGTTCACCCCTCACTCAATTGATCATAAGGGAGACCATCCCTTAACCATTGTTATAAATATTACAAGGAAATATACAAATATCTAACTTAAATCCATTACAATAATTATGATAGCATTTACCCACTAATCTTCATATCTTCATATCTTGGTGGCATGGATGTACCTACAATGGACCATCGTACATTGGACCATCCTGTAGCTCGCACTCATCTGCATGAACCATTAATCATTTACCTGCCACCATGTTAAGCATAATATTTCCTTTGTACAAGTTAACATCATTTCCTGCTAATGTTGTCTTCAACATACATTAATTTCAAGATTCATAAAGTATTAATCAACCTATTCATAAATCTATACTAGTGATGCTTCTCCATCTACTCATGTAGATTCATGACATGTAAGTAAAATATCTTGACATGCTTCCTTTAACAGCACTGCATATGTGCTAGTTATAAGCAATCACATTATCTAATATTTCCCTTGCATAAGCACACATTCCTGCAAGACAATAGTTACATCTTCCAAGCATTTCTTTAAAATAAATGGATACGTCAATTATGATCTTCGTGCATGTGATTCACTTAAATTTTATCAAAATAACTAACCCTTGCATGCAAATACGTAAAAAAAAATAATCATAACAAATGTTGTTCCAGTGCATACAAATGCATATAGTTTCCAACATAATCTTCCCAATGGAATTCTTCACACAATCAAGCATGCAAACACATGTTTCCTTCTCGATAAAACTATAAAAATACATGTATTCTTTTCCAAATATTATACAAACATTACCCACATATATATTCCAAGGAAACCAACACATTAATATGGGTTCTATGCATGTAATCCATCTTCTTTTCCAAAGAATATTTCCCAATGTAGGCTCATTAAACATGCTATCATTTCCCACATACAACTGTATATTCTTTCCAATGAAAGATAATACAAATCTTGCATGCATATACATGATCTTATTCCGAAAGAAGCTAACATAATAATTATGATAGCATAATGTATTTGCATATAATTTTTCGATATGGATATAGCTCAATAGATCTTCTATCCATGCAAAGAACATAACTATCTAACACAATGACTATTCTTTATGCATGCAAGAGCTTATCACAATAGTTCTTCTTTGATATACATAACACAAATTCCCTTCTTGGAATTATACATCATTAACTATTCTTTTCATGTAAACATATACCTAATTCTTTCTCAAAAGGAAGTTAATATAACTTAGTTTCTTTATGTATTATCTCATGCTTCCCTTTCAAGAAACTATCATAGATAACCATCTTTTATGCATAAAACTAGGCAAATGTACTAGGGTGATCTTAAACTTTTATGCCTTCTTGTTCTTGTATGAAAAAGATTCGTATGCATCTTTTATAAAAATAATCTTTATTTTTCATTAGTTCATGGAAAAAACTCCTATCCAATCTTTGTGCACTCATGCAGCCTTTAAATAACAAATTTGTATGAACAATATTTATATACATATTTTATGAAAATAATCATGTTCATGTATGAAGAAGATTCATATGCATATTTTATAAAAATAATATTTTTTTTTCATTAATTCATGCACAAACCTCCTATCCAATCTTGCACAAACTTCCTATCCAATCTTTGTGCACTCATGCAGTATTTAAATGAAAACATAGTTAACATTTGCATACAAATTCATGGAAACCCTTCCAAGAAAATTAATCTAACTAACTTTTATCTTTTCTTTTTCATCACCCATGAAAATATTTCACAAATTACCCTCTTTAACCTATCTCCATTTTGAAGAAAAAATAGCGTGGATAGCATGGATCCTATTTCTTTAAATATAATGTGAAATATTTTCTACACATTGACGCACACCTATCAAGCATCATTTTCAAAGAAATTACAATAATTATTACCAACTCTAAAAAATATTTCCAAGAGAAATAACGATGTTAACTAAATCTTTGTGCACCAGAACCGGGTATTACAAAGAAATCATTTTAAATAAAAATAGGACAGTCAACCATACCTTTTAATGCTACAAAACACAGAGATTTACTAAGTCAATTTGTCCTTCTCTCACAGTTGCTTCCTCCTATAATACATGTATGGCCCTCATGAAGATGTGGCATGCATGATTGGTGAGGACATGAGATCTTTGGAGAAAGATTGCAGAGACATCTTTGGAGAACGATTTCAAAGGCACCAGAAAACAACCCAGACACCCTTTCTATTCGAAGCATGCATATTTTAAAATATGAAGTAGTTCTTCATGCGAATAGAAAATATCCTGCAAACGAATCGCTCATCAAAATGGAAAGTATGGTAATGACATAGAGAGTTGTGGGTAGTGTAATTCCATCGTCCCCTTAGCAAAGGAAACTACAGGCTAGAAATGTTTCTCCTGTCCCTCATGCACGAGGAAAATATCCTATTTTTTTTTTCTAAGTAAAACTGATCTATTAACAAGGGGATAATATTACAACGAGACCAGAGTCAGAGACTACTGCCTTAGAGGCAGGATTTTCAGGAAGAAGCAGAGATAGAGACTGCCATAACCCAGGCAGGGGTGCAGAGTGAGATTTGAAAATATCTTATTTTAAAACCCTCACCCTTTTTTTATTAATATTTCTTCCCCCCTCTCAAGAGATCTAAGGTGAATAACGAATACCAAGTGTCGTTATCAAAAATTCGTTTCATTTTCAACCGATTCTTGGTTAGAAAAGTTAAAATGACATTAACGTAAGATTGTTTTACCATGTGTAAATACATAAGTTGGAGTAGGTACGTTACATACTCCCCCCCTTGAAGACAACACCGTCCTCGGTGTGCTTCTCTCACTGAAACTTAAAATTATACTCATGATATAATAATATAAACAACCCAAAGGGGGTCCTTCCCCTTCATAGTGAAACACTTTCTTTTCCTTAAATGCCATTAATTGAAACAGTAATGTTTTTATCTATAATCATAAGCATGTATAGCTCAAAAAATATTCCATTTCCATTTTTAACCACTTATCCAGTATTTAAATTCATAAAAATATAGAAAAATATATATACTAACTTACCATTACCTACCAATTACTATTGGAAGTAATGATGAATTTTACACAAGCTCTCTAAGAATGGTTGAACAACCCATCAACACTCCATGGAAAGTAGCCTGTAATGTATAACTAACAAATTCAATCACATTAGTCACACCATTTCCAATCAAATGAAATACTTTAAACTATCATTCATTCATGCAATTTCAAGTGATATTTTAGTCACAATACTCTTCCTAGTCTTCAGAGAGCACCAACCCTATATTCATGATAAATCACTACACCACGTGCACATTGTCTTAGCTCCCAATAAATACATCCACATGGTACTTCAAAAATCACTCAGAGAGCACCTAGCTCTCTAATTGTACAAATGGTCAATCAATGCACCATGTGCATATTTTCCTAGCCCCTGCTAAGACATTCAAAATAATAGTAATAAAATAAATGAACTTATACTTTCATTAATTCATTTTCAAGCTTGTTTGTTTGAGGGGTCCTGACCCAGGTTCAAAGGTTAAGGTTTGCCAACAAACCCGTATACTACTGGCCCTATCGGCAATGACCTACTTACGCAGGCCAAGGTCTCACCCGAAGCAGTATGGGAGGGTGCTGGAACCAGGTTTCCGCACCCTAGGAGAGAGTAGGTAATGTGAGACATATCTGTATTATTACTTTCTAGGTTTACCCAGAATGAGTCTATTCGCAGCCCTTTTAATAGTATATTCAACATATAACCATCACAAAGCTATCAGATCTATTCAGTACATTCGCATCCACGTGCACATTACCAAATATCATCACAGAGCACTATAATTGCAGCTAATAATATATCATAGATATAATTATGCCAATAACATAGATACATTCGCAGCTAATAATCATCACAGATACACTTCAACAGTAAACATAACCAATGCAAATAGCACACAGATACTTTAACGATACTTCACATTCATTAACATTCAAATCCACTTACAACCAAAAACAGCCTGCGCACACAACCTAACGGGGTCCGCACACAGCAAGACTGAGGATCCCTGCGCACACAGCCAGCAGGAGTCCTAACCCAAAACAACCCAAAACAGATCTAACAGTTCACACGTAGCATCAGTCTTAATTCATGCCTACCTCTAGACTCAAACTATTCATCTATTTATATCGATGTAGCCTACACTATCCTATGGTCCGCAAATCGTGGTTTGCGGTCTACCCTTTGACCCATTACAATGTGTTCAGGGCTTTGAACCGCCCCAAACCCCTGCGTTAGACTAATTAATACAAAAAATATACAAAATTTGCAGCTTAGGGAGCCCCGTTCCAATAGGCCCCCAACACAATCTTGTGACTCATCTCCAGTCACTATGGCCGTGGGTTTTGCATCTTCTCCTGAAGCTTCTTGATCACATCAACTAGTGAGGGCAGCACTCCTTCACTTTGCGCAGCAGCATTCTGGGCTATCTCCACCAACTTTTGCGGAGTTGGGCCTTTTATAGCTGTAGTGACGCTCTCCAAAGTCTGGTTCAATTGCTTAATTGTGATGTCGACATCCTGAGATAGCTTGAGGGCCTCATTAGCACATGGCTTGAGGTGATCACTCAAAGTCTTCTTCCGCTGTTGGAGAGCTTCCATGTCGTCTCTAAGTGCATGGCTGGTGTGCAGTCGGGCCAAGTGTTGAACGAGGACCAGAGTGGTCAGTGTAGCCTCCCTTTGTTCAAAATCTTCTTCCTTCTAGCGCATCTCTTGATTGATTTCGCGCAGGAGAGGGTCACATTGCACCTTAGTCCACAGCTGCATAGCTGTTTCCAACAGTTCTGCAACCTGAGAAATTTGACCTGTAATGACATTGGTGGCCTTTGTAACCAGTGCGCCTCGCTGGGCCCTTACCTCAGGTGGCGTTTCTGGCTGTAACTTGGCGAGCAAGGCCACAATCTGCTATTCCATCTCTGTCTTGATCACCTGGATCTCAATCCTTGAGGCCTTTAGTGCTACAACCAACCCTCAATCTTGGCCTAGGGGGTGGCAGAAGCCAGGATATCTTCGGTGACGTCTGCGCAGAGCCTACTAATTAGGTGCTCCAACCCTGTCTGTTGCGCGGTAGCGAGGGTACATGCAGCCTATGCCTGGGATACCTTAGCAGTTTTTTCTTCAATTGTGTGCTCAACTGTACTAAGCTGCTGGTGCACTTGAAGGTCTCTGTGTTGAATCTCTTCGAACAAGGACGCGTGAAGGGTCTATAATGTTTCATGCAGTAGACGGGCTAGATCCAATTGTACCTCTGCGCAGGCCTGGACTTGCACTCCTAAGTCGGGTGGACTTAGTATGAGGGTTGCGCCCGGTAGAGGGCAGAGGCGGCTTTCCAGTGTACTGATTACTGCGCTGCTTGTTGCTAGGGTCGATCTTTCCTGAATCATACTTGTTTGCAAGGTATCAGTCTTGAGCTGTAGAGCTCAGATCTCAGCTTGGAGTGTATCGATGGTGGCTTTCTGTTGTTCTTCCAGAGCCAGCCATATGTCTTCTACAGCCAGGGTGACCGCATTTGTGATCTACTCTAGGTCTTCTTCTGTCAACGTAACTCTTATGTTGCGTTTCGGCCGTTGAGCTCGTTGCTTCTTCCGTGGCCCTTTAACAGGGTCACCAGTCCACTTCGCACCTCGAGGGGAGTCAACACCTCTCGCATCCATACCTTTTGTGCCCAGATCCTACTACGAATCCTTCTGCGCTACCAGTTCCACACCCTTCCTAGTACTCTTGCCCTGCTGTGAATCCTTCTGCGATCTCGGGTCCACTTCCTTCCCAGTACCTTTACCCTATCCTCCAGTTTCTTTGGTGGTGTTGGGCAGGGTGACCTTCGTGGTGCTCGTCCCTGTAGTGTCCTTCGTACCTGATTTTAAGCCAAGCTTCCAGTGTGGAGGCCAAGTCGCAATTAGGCAGTAAATTTCCTCATCCGCAACCATGTATGGGAGTGAGACCCATGCTGGATCCTTGCGGGCTCTGATCTGTACAATGTGCATGCTTACTTGAAATGCTGCGATGCTTTTGTATTTATCATAAACTATTGGTGACAAGCGCGGCCGAGAGTTGATTGCTGCTGCAAGCCCACTCTGAAATAGGACCCAGAAGACTTGATTTTCCTCAATACGTTGCGCGTCCTTTGAGTCCCACAAATTTGCGTATCGCTCCCCTTCACACATATCTGGCGTTAGCTCAGGGAGGACAGAGTCTTTAGGGGCTTCCCATGCGACCAACGAGATGAGAAGCAGTAGCTAGGAGTAGCAAAATGCTCGTCCATGATCATGGGCTTCACGTACATTCTCCAGAAATTCGTTGCATAGGAACTGGGAAAAATTGTAGCAAACCTCCTTTTCGCAGCATCCAGCCAACTGAATTACATATGCAGGGACAGTGGCAGCCTATAATTTGCACATCATCTTGCATGCCAGCAACAAGGTACCCATTTGCACATCGGGGTCGCTGATGGTGCTGATCATGAACCCCCTAGTGTTCTGCTCCACATGGTAGTCCTTGCGCACCTTAGAGTATGGGAAATAAGCTTCGCCAGATTTAGCCAGGTCCCTTGGCAGTTGCACTTTAGAGTATTGGAAGAAGATTGACTAAAACGAAACAAAAGTCTTTCCAAACGTGCTCACGTGGCCAATTTTCAAGTTCACGTCCTTGTCCAATGTGGATGGAGAGTTTGGAGTGCAGTTTGTCAGGATTAAGACATCATCCGCTCTTAAGAACTTGCCGGATGATGTGATGCTCATGATAACCTTCCACATGGCATGACAGGGTTATAGGCATTCGCAATCATGGATTGTTATATATAACCATAGTTAGTTTGTGAGATGTCTTAAGGACCATAGCTTGTGGCATGTTATATATTAGGGTTAAAGAGATTAACCAAAGTATTTGGCATGGATTTATTTATTGTGAAATGTTTTTATTTTTAATTAATTTTGTAGTTATGTTTATTTTGGAATAGAATTTTTAGAATTTTTAATTTAATTATTAATAATTGTTAGGTGGATGGTATGGATTCAACTTCTATAGAATATTTTTAATAGTATTCACAAATTAAAGGTTGAGATGTAGCTCAAAATTATTTATATCTTTTTTCCCTTTTAATTAAATTGATTAATTAATGTTGTTAGTATGAATCTTTCGTCGTAAAAGACCACTTTAGCTACGCATAACAAATAGCCCTAACATCGATTATGGCTGCCAAATATCTTTAAATCTACAATTAGGTGATCCAAATAATGCTGCACAAATCCAGATCTAAGCATAAAAGACATTAAGCAGATAAAGTAAAATGTGGCTCCATGCATCCAATAGACAAGACAAGAACAATGTATTTGAAAGAATTTTTATATTATATTAAAAAGGGGTCACCTGAGAGGAAAACAAGAAAGGTGTTTTCCGGTTCTCCTCAATGGGATGGGTTCTTGAAAGTCCTCAGCGTTTCAGATCTAAAATTCCTCTCTCTTGTTCTTGTAGAAAACCCAAACAAACATAGAACTCAATAGGAGCTCACAAGGAAAAAATAGAGAATATGACCTAGTATAGATCCAGAGTGATCTAATGCAATGGAGGTGACTAATGAATGGGGAAAACCCTTCTATTTATAACAAAATATTAGGGCGGTCTAGAACTCGGTGCATGAATAAAATATTATTAATGGAATTCTAGAACCACCCTTTAGGAATATTTTATTATATTTGTTCGAGGGAAAAGGATTTTTGACTTGGGTCAATTCCTTTATTTGTAAATAATAAATAAATAAATGATTTATTTATCATTTTAGGGATGATGGGAATATAATTAAATAAATAATGGTTTATTTAATTATTTATGGATGATTTAGTCAAATTTAACTAAGAATATTATTTAAATAATGATTTAAATAACTTTTTCTTAGGAAATAATTAAATAAATAAGGATTTATTTAATTAATTTCCTTGTTTTGGGTTAAATATGACCGGGAAATATAAACAAATAAGTTATTTCACATGGTGAAAGCAATTTTACTTAGGGTAAAATTGGTCTTACATGGTGTACTTGGGTTCATCTAGTAATAGTAGGTTAGATGACCAAAAAATGGTGTAACAGATTGCCCCCCAACGTACGAGTGTTAGGAGCAAATCGTATGACCGAAGTACGTTGTAAGAACTCAATCACTAGACATCAAGAGGGAAGTGAGAGAGAGAAATATAAGGTAGCCTAATGTGCTAAAGGACTAGAACCTGAGGAGATGAGACTTACAGGTGCAACAAGTCTCTATTTTATGAAGTGGTACCTGTGCTAAAGGCGGCGGGGGAGGCATACCTATGCCCGCCGAGACAAAGTACAAAGAACAGGAAGTCCAGTAAACAAGGAACCAAACCATGAAGAATATGCTGGCTTAAATAGGAGCCAGAAAAATAGAATGATGGATCCCACATACATGCTATGCCTGGAATAACCATCAGGACTTATACAATAAGATTTTAGTACATGAGATACAAATACGCCCAAATGCCCCCTACACATGGGGAAGGGCTCGCAAAATCTGACTGATACATGCAAATCGAAAAGGTGCTGCAAGCGGCTAGGTCTGATATCATCAAATGGGAGGAGCTGCATCAAGGGCTGAAATGAAGAAGTCATCCGGGCATGTGGGGGGCTACCTGCAGGGCCACCCCCTCATGAGCGTTGAGACATCTCACACACACCCGGGAATCACTAATAGCTGCTGCTGCATCACTGGACTATCAAGTGTATAGATCACGATCATGCTGAAAAGAGCTCGAACCAAGGTACACTGCCCCCTAGACCTGGCTTCTGGAGTAAATGAGCTGATGTCAACAGAAGGAGGTCCGCCATAGGTGAGGTAATAAGGGAATCTCAACTAAGGCACGGGAGAAAATAGTAGAGCGACTAACAGACGGACACTGATGATGATAATGAAGTGAGGGATACTGAGTAGCGGATGGACGACTTCCCTTGTTAGAGCATAAGGGGCATGAATGGCTTGGCAGCAACTGACACAATATCAGGGGGGATAGGTGACAATGGTACGGAAGGCCATAACGTGCAACACGAGAGAGGGACCAAGCGAGGAAGGATGGAGGACTATAGTGGGAGATAAAAGGGCTCGAGATAGACTCCATGACGGATGATGACTCAACTCGGATGCTCTAAACAAGGGCAACTCGATGGTGCTGCCACACAGAAAAGGTCTAATGGGGGACCATAAAAACATGAGTACAATATGGTATCTCATGATGAAAATCTACACGAACAAAGCCAAGTAAAGAGGCAAAGTGGTGCCCCAAGTACAAGCATTGTAAGTGAAGAATTCCGATTGGAAGGAGAGATGAAAGGACCCTTCGTGGACAAAATGTGTCCTAGTGAAGTATCCAAACATGAAAAACTAACAGATACCCGTTTGATTGCTCGGTGAGAGCTTTCCAACGGTGCAGACGGTGTGTCAAACGGGGCTACGGTTTGGTCGCAGCGGGCGAAAGAAAAAACATGGGTTTTTCTTCTAATAAGGCATTGTCCCTCCAAAATCATTCATTTGCTTGTGTAGCTGTGGTGAATGTGGAGAGGAGAGAAGGCCCTAAATCTTGCGGCGACTGAAGCGGACAAACTGACCGTTGGAATCGCGATCCGTCAGTTGCAGGTAAGAGGCTTAATCCTACTCTCTTTTTTTATGGATTCAAAGTTCAAATTAGGGGTTTAAATCTCAGTAACTGCTCCTACTTCATCATTACGGTCGGGTCACACTTTTTGGGGAAAAAACTGCGACCTGGGACGCAGGTTTGGGCCTGAAAAGTGCGACCTGGCCCAGGATTTGGCCAAAAAGTGCGACCTGTTAGATGGGGGTGGTTTCAGTGCTGTTATGGGCTGAGATTTAGTTTTGGTGTGAGGAAATGCAGTTTTTTTTATCTGTAGACTGACAAAGATGATGGTTTTGTGCAGATATGGCAGATATACGGATCAAGTGGAGAGAGAGAGACATAGGTACATTACGGATGGAAATCCAAGCGGATCAGGGTGTCCATCGTGCATTGGCTAGGTTTGGGGTTCTGAAATTTGTGGAGAACCCTTTGATGAGGGATGGTGAGCCCTTGTTGGCCCGGATTATTAGTTATTGGGATCCAGACCATGAGGTGTTTATAGTGCAGGGGCACAGGATTGAGCTGACAGTTTAGGATCTGTATTTCCTTACTGGTATCCTGCCATTAGGGATGGTGGGAAATACACAGCCAGTGTTACCGCGAGGGCGTAACATCATGGAGTTTGTTGAGCGACATTGTCGACCAGGTGTCCGAGTCAAAGGGAATCGGATATCGATTGGGGATCTAGAGCGGTTGGAGACCCAGGCAGTGGCAGCGACAGTGTTGAGGATCTTGGGCAGCCAGGCATTTCATCACATCACTGGAGGGCAGATGATGATTGTAGAGAGTGTGTTGGGTGGGACCTACTATGGGTGGGCCCAGATGATGTTGGTGTCGGTGAAACGATAGCTGTCGCTATGTAAGCGGCAAGTGAATCATGATTGTGCCTATGGGACAGTGTTGTGCTCTTTCTTCTTTGAGAAGATCCCGACCTTACGACCTCGTATATAGTTACCTGATGGGGGTCTGAGAGAGCCCTGGATGCATCGGTGGGGATGACTACTGTGTAGAGGAGGGGGAGGGGCGGTCGGACGGGTGTTCCGACCAGAGTTCTTCGCCCATTGGGATCATATGCCATTGTACATAGACGACTATCCCTATAGTGGGATGAGTTATTGGGGAGATCCGGACTTGCCGCTTCTGCCTGGTCGAGTATGGGGGCCCGATGGTAAGTGACAAGAAACTAATCTGTTATGTGCATTTTAGAGTTTGTGACTAGTATTCATGGTACTAATCCTTATACTTTTTGGAATGCAGATATACTTCCGGTAAAACCAGTCGGATATATGGGACGACTCATAGCAGCAGGAGCTACAGGTGCAAGTGGATCAAGGACGACACAGAATGAGGATATGGCCACTTTTTTGGAGGACATCTGTCATAGATGTGAGGGGCTGCTGACCGGTGTGTCGGAGCGTGGTTGGCAGGATTTAGACGACCAGTACATAGAGTTATGTATTGGGCTACCCTCGGAATGGCGAGGTATCATGCGACGCATGGTGATGGCCGGTCAGACTATGCGTGATCTATGAGCTGCAAGAGCAGAGCCGTTGGCTCAAGATCCTCCAGAGAGTGATTAGATGTAGGGCAGGTGGTGCCCCCCAGCGTCTATGTAGGGGCAAGTGGTGCCCCCCATTTTTGTAGTTTTGTTTTTTGTAACATGCTATGGGCATGTCATATGTTTCAGAGTAGATGGACTCTAAAAACACATGTTATATGATATATATGATTTATATGCATTTTTTTGATGATGTTAAATGTTATTGTCTTGTGTGTGATAAATGCCAGTCAAGAACATGATTTTCGATTGGATCTACGTAGTGATTTTGACTTCTAGGGATATGTTTGAAAGTAATGAATCTAAATTCACGTATCAAAAGTCTCACTTGTAAATATTGTCTAAACAAGATAGGGTTATGCACACGATACACACCATTAAGTTGTAGGACAAGAAGCAGGGAATCTAAATGAACGTGCAGATGGAGGATGTGATGAGAGAGGGCATCGGCTAAGAGACCACGTACTACATCATATTCGGCCTGATTATTGGTGGCATTACCAATTCAGACCCCATTTGCAAGAACCAGGGTATGCAAGGGGGTAAAGATGGCCCATGCTGCCGAGGCGAGATTTCGGGAATAGCGACTGGCCCCATCGGCATAGCCAAGATAATGTGTGGACGAGAGGGCCGGTGGAATAGTGTCACGAGACAAGAAATGGGAGGGAGGGGAATAAGGATGGCAGTGTGAGTAGAGGGTAGACATCCACTGACAACTACGGGAGGGAGTAGTCCGGGTAGGAAGTCTAGGACTCATATATTGACTAGAGGGAGATGAATGAGAACTATGGGAGGAAGAGCGGGAACTCATGCTGTGAAGGAAATCATAGATACGGATGGTATGATCGTGATTATGGGAGGAAATGGAAAGGTCAAGGAAACCACATGACGCTGCAAAGCTACCTAAATCATCAGTATGGGAAGAGAGGCGCATATACGGGTCATCATGGGGAATGACAGAAGAACAGGTAAAAAGATGGTCAAAGCATGAAGAGCTCGAGAATGTTGCTGAAGGAGAATCAAGCAAAACAGATGGAGTGGATTCAGAGGGAATGTACTCCAAGGGTCGTGCGGATGATGATAGGTATAGGAGGTGGGCAGCAGGTTCCGACATGTCAACATCAGGGGGAGGAATGTCAATGGTAGCAGGGGGATCCTCGACTAGACTTGACACATAATTAGCAAGGATGGGAGAGGCGGATTGATTTTGTTCAACTTCGTACTCGCGAATGACCTCTAAAGAGGCTCGGTAATGCATGAGGTGAGGACAATGGTGAGAATAATGGCCATGGACACCACACAGAGCACAGGGTTTGTTGGTGCGAAGAGTCTTTGGGTTCTTGGCTGCGAATTAGGAAGAAACAGAGGTTCCAGGGACCGTAGATTCAGGGAACGTGACTTTAACCATGGGTTGGATACGGGGCAACTCAGGAAAAGTATGGGTGGGATGACCGATACCATCACATAAGGCACAAGGCTTGGCGGGTGGGGGAGGGGTAGGGTCGAGTGCGGTGGCCTTGTCCTTGGATGCCCCCTTGCGAGTTTTTCTTTTCTTTCCTGTAGTTGTCATAGCATGAGGAGGGTCCTGTGGAGGGTCTAGGGGCAGTGTAGCGGTGGAAGGAGCGAAGGGAATCAGTTGCACTAGTGTCACAGCAATGTATGGTTTGGGTTGGCCCGGTGGGGTCTCGGATGGAGGAGTAAGATACCATACTGGTATTCCCAAGGTTAAATTTTGGAGGGAAAGGGTGGCCATGACGGGAACCGAATAGACGCCACGGGGGGGACAAAGGAAAGATATCTGACCAACGGGGTAATGGCCAGGAGGGATGGCTCCCAGATGGTTAAGACTTGGGGGAACCGACCCAGGAGGGTAGAGAGGCTCATGGGTACCAGTTGTAGGGGAAGGGCCAGCAGGAGGAGGTTGGGGTGGGTGAGGTTGAGGTTGCTGACTTGCCAAAGTGGGTTGCGCAAGGTCAGCCCGAGATGATTGCATCATGCAAACGTTCGCCAAGCTAGGATCAAACACTGGGGGAGGGGGAGGACCCAGGAAGGTACCAAGCAAGGATGAGTCTTTGTAGACGCTAGGGGAAACACTGGTCAAGGAATCAACCGTTTGCTTATTGGTGACAACAGAAATGGTGGACTCAGGGGAGGTCTGAGATTTTGGTTCATGGTAAGTCAACTGGTGAATAGTGACAATCTTTCCATTATGAGGGAAAAACATCTTGCGAAGGACTGCGGATGGGACGGTAGACATGGCATAGGTGTAACTACGCCCCAAAAGAATGTTGTAGTCAAGAGGGGTGTCGATAACTTCAATGTCGACACAAACAGTCTTACCCAAAAGGGTGATAGGACAGTTACGGAAAAGGCCGATGGGTTGGGAGGCATGGCCATCCCATGCACGAAGGGTGATTGTGGAAGGGGCCAGCTCAGGAGATCCAAGTTGTTTCAAAACCGAAGCAGACATCACATAGGTGGATGCCCCCTCATCAATAATACACCGAGCGACGTTGGCATTCCGGATTTTGACTGAGATTTGGAAAGCAACAGAAGCAGGAAGAGGGGGATGGTCTGACTGACGGGCATCAAAAACAATCAATTGGTCATCAGCAGGATCTACAGCACCCACGGAAAATAGTAGAGCCTTCTTTTGAGAGGGACACGACTGGAGGAGTTCCAGTGTTGAAATGGCAACAGGAGATTGTGCCAAATCATCTACTATGCTGTATGAATGGGCAGCCCAACCAGAGGCAGCATTTCGGCGTAATGGGCCCTTAGGAGTCTTGGTATGAACCTCAGCTTTGGGCGGAGGTATTTTCAAGGGACCATTCGGTGTCGACAGAGGCTCTGTAGGACTTGAAGATGGGGGCTCGGAGGCAGACGGAACGGGAGGCGTGGAGTACTGACAAGATTGAGTTTGAAGGTTAAGGTCGACGGTGAGACGTTGGTCAGAGGCCATCATGAGAATCTGGTAATTAGAGGAACCAGAAGGGGAAGGTTGAGTGGTTACCGAGGCATGAGGTGGTTGAGTAGCCACGAATCCTTGTTGAGGGAAAGGATCGGTAAACACAGCGGGTTGAGAAGTAGTCGTATTGGGAGGGACAGTAGGAGAGAAGTGTTGTCCCTACACGGTGGCCTGAGACTCCCACATCTGCCGCATTTGTGGTAATAAGGGACAATCGTGAGTGTAATGACCATAAACACCGCAACACGAACAGGGCTTATTGGTGCGAAGCGGCCTATCCGGCTTGGGATGAGAGCCCTGTGGCTGGTTGGCAGTGGTAGAGTCAATACTTGAAGGATTGGATCCACGATTACCAGAAGCGGATTGATTGCCTTTCCTCTTTCTTTGAGAAGGAAGAAAATTGGGCGTGCCCTGCTGCGCAAATACTTGCCCTGGAGGGGGTAGTAAGTGTTGCGGCGAGGGTTGAGAAGGCAAGGGGGTGAGAGGTCCAAATGCTGGAGGAGTCGGGACACCAGGCTGTGGGTAAGGATAAGGGTTAGGATGGGTAACATTGAGGTAAGCAGGAGTGGGGGAAAAACGAGGAGGCATGCCGTATCCTGGATACATGCTACCTAGAGGGGGAAAAGTGCCGGAGGGGCTGGCCCCTCCTGGAGGGAAACCATAGCCCAGAAGAGGTTGAGCAGAGGTATGTGACAGAGCTCCAACGATACCGTCGGCAGAGTGAGATGCCCTTGAGGCATTAGGGCCACCAGGCTTGGGGAGGTCAGGAAGGACAGTATAAACATAACCAGATTGAGCATAGATAAGGTCATATTTCAAGGCTATTTGGAGGGCGGCTTCTTCGGTTTGGGGAAAATGGGATGCGACATCTTTGCCAATGGGAGGTAAGAGAGAGCGAAGGAACTAGTCCATGTAAACCCAATCTTCAAAGGGAAGAGCGCGACATAAGCTGTGTCTTCATCGCCATTCCTGGACATGAGCGGAAAGGCGGGTCGAGGAGGATTGATGAAAAGAAGTCAAGAGTTCAGTACCAATGTCATATCGGAGAGGGAGCTGGAAATAAGATAAAAAGGCTTGGGCAATGGTCGCAAAGGTGGTATGGGAAGAGGTGGCTTGTTCAACATACCATTTAGAAGCTTCGCCGGTAAGCGTGCATTGGAACAATCGAAGACGGATGGAGTCATCGGTGATGGAATTGGAGGAACACCACATGTGGAAAGATCGGATATGGTTGGAGGGATCTTCACTAGCAAGGCCTTCGAACTTGGGAATGTCGGAGGGGAGCTTGGTTGGCATAGCAGGCCAATTGACATTGTGGTGAATAGGATCATTGATCAGCTGATTGAAGTCGAGGAGACTGAGACCGGCCATATAAGGGAGCAACGGGGCAGTCAAGTTAGGTCCCGTAGTGGTTCCACTAGAAACGGACCCAGCAGTAGAACTGGGGTTGCCGCTAGCGCTAGTTCCTGAACTAGACATGGTGAAGGTAACAGGGGGAGAACCAGGAGTAGGGGGAGAACCCGAACAATCAGAGGAAGAGTCGGAGTGCGGACTCGGGGGAGGACTTACTTGATGACGACGAGAAGGAGGAAGTCGACCAACCGGAAACTGAGGGTGAAGGCCAAGAAGTCTCCGGGACAAACGCCTTGGAGAAGCAATGATGACGGGAAGAAGAAAAACCGACAAGGGCATGGAGGTGCAAATCAAGTGAGGTCAATGTCGAAACAAGGGCAAGGAGGTGCAGTGTCAATTGATTTTAAAGTCTTTGCCAGGCGGTGTTAACCACGCTCTTCTTCACTTAGGGTCAGTGTATGGCGTGCGCTAATTTTAATTGTTTAAACCCAGACATTTTGAGAGTAAAAGAAAAAGTGTGCTGCGTAACTGAAAATAAATCTGCAGTAAATAAGAGTGAAAGAACAAAAAATTAACAGCTAACAATGCATCAATCTAACCCAAGAAGGCGGGTCTCTCAAAATTAGTCTAAAAGAGGGAAAAAACTAAGCAAAGCACGCGAAAAAGAGGCCAATAGATCTAAGGTCGGGAGGGACAGGGATCTAAAGGGGAAATCTGCTAAAATGAGGTGCAGAGAACAACAAAGAGGCAGAGGCAAGGTTGCTGCTAAAAGGAGGAGATCAGCTAAAAATAGAAGGGACAAGGAGGCAGCCCTAAAAATGAACCCAAACAAAACTATATGAGGTGATTTGAAAGGGATAAGAGCTGATCGAAAGGGATTTGAAAATGAGGTATCAGATCTAGAAGAAATAAGGCTAAAACTCTGGAAATTCAGACTTCTGAAACAACAAAACTCGTCCACAAAAAGTGGAGGGTACTAGAGCCCTAAAGGGAAATATTCCCACTTAGTTGAGTGAAACATATCAGAAACAGGTTTAAACGGGCAGAGACAGAGGTTGGAAAACCCTGACAGAAGCTTCAGACAAACCCAAAAAAAGTGCTGGAAAATTGCAGAAAAAAGTGCAGGTCGCAGGTTCTGACCTGTTTTTAGTCCAGGTCGCAGATTTGGGGCAGAAAAGTGCGACCTCAAGGCCAGGTTGCAGTTTTTGGGCCGATAAGTGCGACCTGCAGATCCAGGTCTCTCAACGGCAAATTTTAGAAAATTTTGTTGTCTCAGCTGCGGCTGATGTCTGTCACCTGCGCAATAAGGCCAGAAACACACGGAAGTTAAAAATTTGAATGTTTGAGGGTTTTAGAGGTGAAAAGCACCATAAAAATAGGAAACACAAAAAACTAAAGAGAAACCCTAGGGTCTGAAACAGCTGGATATGCAGGAATATATAAAACAACAGCGGTCGCAAAATAAAACCCGTGTCATTAGGGGAATTTTAAGGTCTAAACTGGGCCTCCTAAGAAAAATGTACAACAAAAATAAACTTTATAACAACCAATAGGATTCAAGATGATGATGTCAACCAAGGGGGATGATTTACCATTTTTTAAATAAAAGGGTAAAAATATTAAAAAATAATAAAATAATAAAACTACTTTTTCAACTCGTATTTTCAACTTATCTCCCAAAATTTTTACTCAAATTTCGAGCGGGAGTACTCGTTGGATGCGAAATTTAATTCCTCATCCAAGGAGTACCCATGTTGCATACTTTCGATGAACTCTACTACACGGAAAATGAGAAATACATAAAAAACGTGATTGTAATCACGTTTTTTTATGTATTTCTCATTTTTCGTGTAGTAGGACCCATCAAAAGTATGCAACATGGGTACTCCTTGGATGGGGAATTAAATTTCGCATCCAACGAGTACTCCCACTCGAAATTTGAGTAAAAAATTTGGGAGATAAGTTGAAAATATGAGTTGAAAAAGTAGTTTTTTCATTTTTCCCTCTAAAATTTGATGATGTCATCAAATCTTATTTGATTTTTCCACTATTATTTTATAATTTCCTTAGGAGGCCCATTTTAGACCTCAAAATTCCCCTAATGGGAGTCGCCAATTGTTAGTATGAATCTTTCGTCGTAAAAGACCACTTTAGCTACGCATAACAAATAGCCCTAACATCAATTATGGCTACCAAATATCTTTAAATCTGCAATTAGGTGATCCAAATAATGCTGCACAAATCCATATCTAAGCATAAAAGACATTAAGCAGATAAAGTAAAATGTGGCTCCATGCATCCAATATACAAGACAAGAACAATGTATTTGAAAGAATTTTTATATTATATTAAAAAGGGGGCACCTGAGAGGAAAACAAGAAAGGTGTTTTCCGGTTCTCCTCAATGGGATGGGTTCTTGAAATTCCTCAGCGTTTCAGATCTAAAATTCCTTTCTCTTGTTGTTGTAGAAAACCCAGACAAACATAGAAATCAATGGGAGCTCACAAGGCAAAAATAGAGAATGTGACCTAGTATAGATCCAGAGTGATCTAATGCAATGGAGGTGACTAATGAATGGGGAAAACCCTTCTATTTATAACAAAATATTAGGGTGGTCTAGAACTCTGTGCATGAATAAAATATTATTAATCGAATTCTAGAACCACCCTTTAGGAATATTTTATTATATTTGTTGGAGGGAAAAGGATTTTTGACTTGGGTCAATTCCTTTATTTGTAAATAATAAATAAATAAATGATTTATTTATCATTTTAGGGATGATGGGAATATAATTAAATAAATAATGGTTTATTTAATTATTTATGGATGATTTAGTCAAATTTAACTAAGAATATTATTTAAATAATGATTTCAATAACTTATTCTTAGGAAATAATTAAATAAATAAGGATTTATTTAATTATTTTCCTTGTTTTGGGTTAAATATGACCGGGAAATATAAACAAATAAGTTATTTCACATGGTGAAAGCAATTTTACTTAGGGTAAAATTGGTCTTACATGGTGTACTTGGGTTCATTTAATAATAGTAGGTCAGATGACCAAAAAATGGTGTAACAAATGTTAATTGTTACATGTAAAAAATTGATCAGAATGATTTATGTATCGCTTTGCAACATATTATTCTTGGTGGCTAGGGTTTACCTAGTCGTTGTGGAATCCATCATCATAAAGTGTCGCAACCAAGGAAATCCATGCTAGCAGTCAACTAAAATCCATGCTAACAGAAGTTGTCATTGATTGGAGCTCGTGGAGGTTTACATTTGCAGCATTTGTCCAAGATTCGTGACAACAAAAGGCATCACTAAAACTAAATCTCTCCTCTCTAAAGACGAAACATCGACTTGTTCAAGATCGATATAGGTTTAAGGAAAGCTGGGAATAAGGCCGTTGTCGTCGTGGGCTGAAACCCTAGATATTTTCTTGAGATAGTTACTCCTGATGGGGATGTTTCCCCTGCACGAGATGAAGTTGTGGCCTTCTAGGCCCTCATAGCTTTACTTTCCAAAAAACCCAAATCTAAGGAAGTGCAAGCAAAATTTGGGAAGGAGGCAAAGGCTACGCCATTACTGTCCCTTACATTGGGGTTTTAAAGAACTACCTCGACATTTTTGGATCGAGCTCTACTGGGGAATTTTACAGGAATGTGGTCTTCCCCAAGATCCATGGAGTTATGTTTAGAGGAAACTTGGAAGCCATTCATAAAAGGAAATATTGGTTTGTATGTTTGAAGGAAGGGGTTCTTTATCTTCTTGTTTGAATTTAAGTTTAACACCTTGTTCCCACATCTACCCAAGTAATCAGCCAACGGGGGTAAACATGTAATGAGAGGCTACGATAATGAGGTTAAACCTCCTAGGTGACCTTAACAAAGTGGAACCAACAGAAACATAACATACATACCTTGTACAACACCCCCAAGAGGTAACCCAACCATTCAGGAATCTTACCCCTAGGTCACACTGACATTTTAACCTCTTTGAGCCATAGCCGCAGGCATAGGCTTACATGCCTGTGTCCAGGAAGCTATAGCCGCAGACATAACACTACATGCCAGCAGCCAAGGCCCCAAATACTTAGTTCTGTGCCAACGTCCCCAGGATTTGTGCCACCTTTTTAGGCCTAGAACCCATAGTTCTTCCCAAAACTTCATGACAAGTTCAAAAATGATAAATAACAACAAGACAATGATACAGGAGCAATCACATCATTAAGAACTCATTTGGACCCCTATTAGACATAAAAGGTATTTTTTCAAACATGTCACAAACATGAAAGCTATGGGAATAAACAAAAAAACAGAGCAAGGGGGTCTTGTACTTATCTAAGAATCGTTAAGAAGCATTGCTCCCCTTCATCATTAGTTGCCATGCAATCTATTTGACCATAGATCTATTGTGCATTCATTTACAAGTAAAAACATGGGAATAGCCATGCATCATCACTGTTAAAATACATGCTCATAACCAGCATAATAACAACAGAAGTACAGTGAATATGACAACAACAGAATCCACATAATAACTGATACAATTATACATTCAGCTTGGAATAAGGGTCCCATTAATCGTGGTTATTATTTTTATCTTTTATTACATGGAATTTTCACCACGGTTGTTATAGAACCCTCCCCCTTGGGGGACACCATCCTCAGTGTTCAATCACACACATACCTCTAAAAAAATGTTGGAAGACAACATACTACTCATGGAGCTTTATAGCATAACTAGATGCAGTATTCACAATGATCACCCTGCTGAAAAGAAAACTAACATGACACCCATACCGCTTATTGGAGCTTTATAACATAGCTCATGGAGGTATTTACATCCATATACATATGTAAATACACCCTAAAATCACATCAAAACATATATCAAAACATCATCAAAACAGATGCCAAACAAATACCAACATCACACCAAAATTGTTTTGCCTCAACCGGAAAACAAGGAAAGATACATGGCCCGCATCTGATCTGACATTTCCCATGTAGTTTCATTGGGCCCAAAGTGCTTCCATTGCACTTTAACTTGCTCTATTGCTTGATTCTGGAGCATGAGCACCTTTTCTGCAATATACACTGAGGCTCCGGCTAAAATTATCCATCTGGTTCCACCTCCAATACGAACCATTCAATCACATGATCAACATATTTAACATACTTCTTAAGCAATGATATATGAAAAACATCATGGAATTTCACTGTGGAAGGCAGTGCAATTCGATAGGCCACTGGTCTAATCCTCTCAATGATACTGAAGGGTCCATAAAACTTTGGTTCCAGCTTTGCACATGATCCAATCTGCAAGGAGCTCTTCTTGGGTTTGATACGCAAGTACACCTGATCCCCAACCTAAAACTCCTTGAACAACATGTTCCTGTGTTGGCTTGAGGGGTTCTGACTGAGGTTCGGATTTATTGCGCAACCAACACACCCTCCAACTATTGGCCCTTTAAGCACTGACCTACTTGCATAGATCAAAGTCTCACCTGAAGCAGTATGGGGGGTTGCTAGAACTAGGTTTTTGCACCCTCAGGAAGAATTTGATGTGGTGGCCCTAAACAAAGTTATAACCGAACTTATCACAGATAACATGCAAGTGCACGAATAAACAGATCAATAAACTATCAGATCAAATTTTCGCATATTACTCCCAGTATGCAATATATATATATATATATATATATATATATATATATATATATATATATATATATATATATATATATATATATATATATATATAACTTATTTATTTTCTTTTTATTATTATTTTTTTTCGCGTGCGCGCGCAGTAATAGATACACTTAAGTAGATCTATTCATAAAAAATATAATTCATTCATAATACACTTTATTCATTCACGCAGATGCAATTGGTCATAAACATAAGTAAAAGCGCAATCACAAAACCAATTCCGATCTCAAAGTAATAAACATAATAGATTCGCAGTAATCAGATAAATAACACATCGAGCACATAACACATTTTATTTCGCCAAAACAATATGTTATATTAATAGATCCAATAGTTCCAATACATTCAAACTTCCCTTAAAAATAACCCTTCCGCGCACACAACCAGGACTATGTCTCCATGCACACAACCAATAAGAGCCTGTCTACCCAAAAACCCAGACTTAGACTGAAACCCTTACAAAAATTTCATCAACATAAGCATGAGATTCCTCCTTTTACTTGACTCAATATATCTATATTTATATAAAATTAACGTGCATATACTATGATCTCAAACCATGGTTTGAGGTCCATAGTTTTACCTTAAAACCCATTTACATAAAATAGGGACTTTGACCCGCCCCAAAGCCCCTTTTACTCTTCCACGCAGTGCGTATAACAAAAATATATACAAAAACTTTACCAAAATTTACCCCAGGGAACCCCGCTCCAACAGGCCTCCAACACAAACTCGTGACTCGTTCGAAATTACTATGGGTTGGGCTCCTTCATCTTTTCTTTGAGCGCGGTGACAGAGGTCTTCAGTGGCAAGACCAGTTCAACACTCTGCACAACAGCTCCCTGTGCCTCACTCTCTAGTTTCTCAGTTGTCGGCCCTTCAGCAGCTAGATCAATGCTGCATTGGGTCTACTAAAGGCTCTTTAGGGCTTCATAAATGATAAAACAACTCCAAATATGGAAAAATATCCTCATTAAATGCAATTCAGACGCTCCTCCAAATGGGTATGAATCTTGTCTTGTCCAGATTTAATATTCCAACAGCTATATTATGGCACTTCTGCGACCTAGTCAACTTCCACGCGCAGCTACCGCGTGCGCATCGCCCGCGTCGCACATTTCTACGCATCTGCCATCCCTTCTGCGCAGATCCAATTCTTTGGACATATAGTCATTAGGTGCGTGCAGGGAGAGGGTCATCCCTCTATGGCTTCAAGCTACTTCCATTGACATACCCGAGAATATTTTCTCCACTCAATGTGGCCAGGCGCACCACACCTCCGTCAGTGATCTCCTTAACAATATATGGTCCTAGCCAATGCATCTTGAACTTCCCTAGGTGGCGCGTAAACTTCTTGTCATACAACAATACCAAATATTCTTCCTTAAAGACATATTGTCTGATATGCCTATCATGCCATGCCTTTTCGTGCGTCCTCTGCACTTGCCGATGGAAATTTGCAATAAAGCGATCTTCTTCTAGCGCGACCAACTGCGACAACCGTTCCTCCATAATATCTTCCTCGTCCATATTTGTGAATGCTACAATATGCAGACTAGGAACAATGTACTCCATTGGCATCACATCTTCCTGCCCATATACCATCCTGAACAGTGTCTTTACTGTCAACTTTTTGCATGTAGTTCTATATGCCCAAAGAACCAAAGGTATGTGCACATCTCAATCATTCCGGTTTGCATTGCAAATCTTAGTGAGCGTAGTCTCCAATATCTTATTCAAAGCTTCTACGAAACCATTCACTTGTGGGTGATATGGAGTGCTCTTCTGATGATGAATCCAGAATTCTTCTGTCAAAGCTTCAATGGTTTCATTCACGAAGTGCGTACCTTGATCGCTCATCAGAATCTTAGGGCATCCAAACTGAGTCAATATGTTTGCAAAAATGAAATGTGCAGTTGTGTCCACACTAAAATCCTTTATCGACTTAGGTATGGTCCATCTGGTCACATAATTTGTCGCAGTGATTATGTAACATGCACATGTCTTCTTTCTTGGAGGTTCAATAGGTCCAAGAAAATCTATTTCCCATTTATTAAACACTTGCAACGCCATCTGTTGATGCAAGGGCATATCATCTCTGTGCGATGGATTTCCTATCCTCTAGCATACATTGCATGCATGACAGTGCACCTATGCATCATTATGCAACGAGGGCAAGCATAATCCAGCTCGCAAAATCTTCTGCGCGTTTGTTTTTCCTGCATAGTGAACTTCAGCAACATAGTGAACATAGTGGTGGCTTCGTGCACGTGGTGTCCTACAAAGTTCATACATGTTGTTGTTTGGAGCGAGTAGCGACTCGCATGATTAGCAAGTTGTGGCTTGCACAGGCTAGTGGTGGTCAGTGAATCAAATGTAAAAGAATTTTTATAATAATAGAAGAGACGACGACGAAGACTATCATCCGATGGTGGTTTTTACCCTTATGGTTTCCTCCTTACATCTGGTGTCCTTGTGTGATGTACTTATTGATGTGCTTATGTTATATGTCTTGATGGTTTATGATTTATGCATTGTTGGTCTCATGGCTATATGATCATTAGGGTGATATATTGGACACGATCAAGATGTAGTCCCTCCAAATTTATAATAAAAACATAAAAATTGTAAAAAAAAAACAAAAAATAATTCATAAAATAATAATAAAAAAATCTGAAAAAAAAACGTTTAAAATTTAAAAATAAATAAATAAGAACAAATTAGATAATTAAAAATTAAAAAAATTAAATACAAACAAATTTAAAATTAGAAAAAAATAAATAAATTAAAAACTGATTTAAAAAATTAAAATAATATATATTTAAAAAAAAAAAAAAACTTGTAAAGTGTTCCGGCAAGTCATAGTCGAAACGCTGCAATAGTGTCGGTGGAGTGGCGTTGTTACACATTATTTATTTTATTTTACTTTTTAAATTTTTTCTAATGTATATGTTTTTTCAATGTTTTTTTTAATCTTGTTTTCAATTAATTTTTTTCAATGTTTGTTTGTTTGTTTTTTTTTTTTTTTAATATTTGTCTTTCTTTTTATATATATGTTTCTTTTATTATTATTATTAATTACATATTTCATTTTTTTAATTTTTTTTTTAATATATGAATTATGTTTTGGAAAAAAGCTTCAAATGTCATCATTAAATAAATAAATAAATATATCTATATATATATTATTTTCTATTTTCCATTTTTTTTTAAATTTCATAAAAAATATTGTTCAACATGTAATTTTTTTAGCGAAAATGTTTGTATTTTTTAATTATATTTATATGCAAAATGTATATTTTTTGTCCAGTGATTAAAATTATTATTTTTTAGTGACAATTATTTTTAGTGAAAAAGGTGGAGGAGGGCAGGTTTGTTGCCTTTCCACAACATAATGGTTAACGCTCTTGTGTCTTCTTGTGCGAAATTTCATTCCTCGTTTGCACGAGATGGTTTACGGGGATCCATGACGTCTGTATGCTAGTGGTTATTTAGTGTGGGTTATGCCACAACGAGAGTGTTGTTCAACTTTCATAGAGTAGTAATTGGTTTGTGGATCTGATATACTGAGTCGTGCGGGTATGGTGGTGTGCCTTCTTTTGGTGCTCCTTCTTCTGTGGGCTCTGTAAGGTAACAATCTCCTTCTTGCTGCTTTGGGTGAATACTTCCTTTTCCCAGTTTGCTTAGCTAGTTGGTCGGGAAGAGATTTGGTTGCTTTTGGGATTTTGTTTGTTGGGCCTAGGTAGTTGTATATTTTAGCTTTCCGTGTAGTGTTGGGTTAGCCTCCTGTGTGGTGTGGATGGCATTGTGCCCAGTGCTTCTCTGTGTCTAGTAGGTGCTAATTGTTCTATAATATCTAAATCATATTTAAACATAAAATTTTAAATTTTAATTTACCATAATATTTAAAATTTGAATTTCCCCGATCGGTTAGTAAAGAGTTGTCTTTCCTCTGCGGTTGACGTATGACCCTTGGCATAAGACAAAGGTAGTGGAGGGCAAGTTTTTTTCCTTTCCACAACGTAATGGTCAATTCTCTTGTGTCTGCTCGTGCGAGCTTTCATTCCTCGTCTACACGAGATGGTTTACGGGGATCCATGGTGTCCGTATGCTAGTGGTTATTTAGTGTGGGTTATGCCACAACGAGAGTGTTGTTCAACTTTCATAGGGTTAGTAATTGGCTTGTGGATCTGATATATTGGGTCGTGCGGGAATGGTGGTGTGCCTTCTTTCGATGCTCCTTCTTCTGCGGGCTCTGTAAGGTAACATTGTCCTTTTTACTGCTTTGCGTGAATGCTTACTTTTCCCGGTTTGCTTAGCTGGTTGGTCAAGAGGAGATTTGGTTGGTTTTGGGATTTGGTTTGTTGGGCCTAGGTAGTTGTATATTTTGGCTTTCCATGTAGTGTTGGGATAGCCTCCTGTGTGGTGTGGATGGCGTTGTGCCCAGTGCTTGTCTGTGTCTAGTAGGTGCTAATTGTTCTCGGTGTGTATTTCTGGCGTTGGCCATAATTCAACGTTCTAGATTCGACTTTGCCTTGTCCTTCTGTTTGGGTGTTGTTGGTCACAAAATCACTTTGAAGAAGTCTAGTGGCTCTGGCGCCACTTGGAATTCTAGGAGTCGGAGTGTTGTATTTCCCTTATGGGCAGGTGGTTGGTTCTCCACTGGGTTCTCATGGTGAGAGGTTGTTAGGATATTTTCGTTAAGGTCTGTAGCTATTGTGCAGTGAATTGGGGCGGAGGAGTCTAGAATTGTTGTGTAACTTTGCCTCTCTTGGCAAGAGCGTGGAGAGTTGGGCTTGCGGTGGTAGCCAGCTAGCTAGCAATGTTTCTTGTTGAAGGAGGCGTGGTGTTGGGGCTACCTTAGCGATGGTGGAACTCGGTTAGGGCTTAGTGCAGGGTTGTGGTTCTAAGTAGGGTTCCTAGGATGAAGCCTCTCCCCTGCTCAATTCATGCTCCTATGGGGTCGAATTTGGATTTGGTTAGCCCACCTGAAGGCCTGCCTATGTCAGCTGGTACCAAGGGTGCTGACACGAGAGTTGTTGGTGCTCGTAGGGGTCATCGTATAGCTTCCAAGCGTGATAATTCCAGTCGGGGTGGTGAAGTTGGCGGTTGAAAAAGACGATTAGCTGGTCCTGTGTGTGTCAGAGGTTGCAGGGCGACCGTGGGGGTGGGTGCAGGTGCGTAAGATCGGTTCGTGGTTGCGGATCGAGTGCTCATGGTCTGAGGGGTGTGCGACTGTCGATCGTTGCAGGAGCTCTCCGTCGATGTTGGAGATACTCTAGTCCATCTTAGCTACATTAGAATCTCATGAAAGGGTACAAAAAGAAGAAAATGAGGTTATTATGGCCAAGTTGGAGCAACTCTAGTACTTTCAGTGCCATGTTCGGGAACAAATTGTGGTTGTCTGGCGTAGGAAATATATTTTGACTGAGAAAGTTGAAAAGTTGGAATCCTAGCTTAATCACCTTGAACAACATGTCCATTATCTCTACTGCCCACCTCCTCCTCCAGGGACGGGGCCGGATAATTCTGCCTCTATCACTTTAGATGACTAATTATGGTAATTGGTGTCTTGTTAGTTTTTTTTTGTTTTTTGCTATTTAAAGCTTATATGGATGTGGGTCTCTCAGTTAGGTATTTTTCTTTTTGTCTGTAGTATGATTATAGCATTGGTCAACAAACTTGGTCGATGTGAAACCATGTGCATTTTGACATCCTTATATATACTTTCTTATTAATAAAAAATCCTCAACTGACAAAGAAAATATTTAAAATATGAATTTAAACATAAAATACAATTAAAAAATTACAAATTTAAATAACAAAAATACAATACCAAAAATTTAATTATAAAATCAAGTATAAAAAATACAAGTGAATATGCAATATCCAAAATTTAAAATGCCAATAATTTAAAGAAAACTTAAACATGTGATTAAATAATTAAAATGCTAAAATGAAAATTTAACTATATAATTTATAATTAAATAAAAAGAATTTAAATAAAATTGGCCAAGAATTTAAAACGAAATTTG